>SAYR01075739.1:428306-516586 GCA_004382745.1 Argopecten irradians irradians | reverse complement strand
CCAGCGTTACCTCCAACTCTATCACCACATAATAGATATTTCATGATACATTACTTCACTATTAGTCTGGCAAGATAATTATTTGATTCAGAATAATCCCGATGTAATTATGGATTGGTGATTTTGTTTTAAATTTGAAAATTTTAGGAGATTCTCAGACTGGACTCTATAGGTGGATGGAATACTTGACATTTAAGGAGATTCCCAGACTGGACTCTATAGGTGGATGGAATACTTGAAGAAGTTACTGCTAATGTCTGATTAAGATATTCATATTGTACGTTTTTCTGTGTCTTGTTTACATGACCAAGACTTTTGAAATTCAAAAAAGGAGGACGCTTAGTAGAACAAAATTTGAATAGTCGTTTATAACATTCTTGCACAAAGTGAGCCAATTTCCGCTTATAGGATTGGGAACGTTTATTTGGCCGAATTCGATATGTATAATAGCTATAAATATTTTTTTTTAATAAATTATTTTTTTCATGGCACTCACTGGCATTTTCTCCACCAGTATATTACATCCTTAAAAGACCCCGGCTGTTAATAAATCCTTATATTTTCATAAATTTATTTTCAATATTGCAATAAGGGCTGCACCTGTGGTCATGGTCTACCATTTAAAGTGTTGAAAGGGCTGATTTTAAAAGGGTGTTAACAAATGAACTTATTCTTTATCAAGCTATACTGTAACTTCATGTCATTACTTGAACCACATGAAAATTTAGATTCACTAACGGAAGGTAATCCACAATCTTGTTCATTTCAAAATTACCTAGCATCATAATGCTAAATATTCAAGAGAACATTGATATAAATTAGCTAGTGAAGAGACAGTTTATTTATGATAAGATGGGGTAAAGGGATTAGCAGGACAATATTTTCAGTATGATAATTGAGATACAATAAGACCTCGATGAGTCAAAGTTAGAGGAACCATCTTAAAACGTTCGACTCATCTGGACTTCGACTCATAAATTGTAAACAATGATTGGCTTCCGTCGATTTAGCTACCTACTAGATCTAGAAAGGGGTTTCGTTTATATTGTCGCTTACAAGTGTTAAAGTTTAAACAATTCTTATTATACATTTTAATGGAACTGCTACAATAAAAAGAAACTAAACAGATAACTGCACGTCGTGTGAAACATACATAGGCATTGGACGGACCACTGCATATTAAGATGGAATGCGGTGAAGTATTATGTAATTAGGTACATTTTACAAGTTAAATGTATACTATCTATCGTTACAATCTCAACGCTTTGTGAGATTTAGACGAAAAGAAACAGCCACTGCTTACGTAATCATAATATCTTCTTTTGCAAAAAAGAAACGTGTTCTGCATACGTGTATAGACACAGTATGGGAACTCTACCGTACGGCTATAATTACCGGATGATACGATTGTCGATACAAAATATTCTGGACTGGTGAACAAGTTAGGTTTCGAAGCCCAATAAATGCAGTCATCTTTAGTATCGTGTCTATTCTTGTATCAAATAACGCTTGGATTTGCGTTTAATTTGGATGAGAACCCAACACCAGGTTCTGGGTAGGGGTTTCAGGGAACATATTACCAACAAATAAACAACTCACATAAACATTTTAACAAGATTATTAAACACATGACACAATTATATATAACATTACATGCAACACCACACACACCTCGCCCCTAATTACCTAGGCCGCAACTGTGACACACACAGATAAGGGGCTAGCTCCCGACTTCTCCCAAACAATAGATTACTCAGAGACTACGGACATACAACAGACATTACATAAACTCATCAGGGACATGAACACCCACACCGTCAGTCCACCTATATATATTTTCACATAGAAATGAAATAAAAGAACGAAGAAAAGCACTATGATGAAAAGAGACTAAAGACAAAAAAGCAAATTTTCAATGTCAACACATCGAAACATTTAACAATACAAAAGGGAAAAAATTGAGGGAAAAAAAAGAAATAAAATGATAATAAATAGTGGAAATATTGTATGTAAGGTACATATTTATGGAGAGCGTGGAAGTATGTTTTTATGTATGAGTAGTTGTGAAGGAATATGTGTTACCAATTATACGTACGTTTCATGTGCCTTGGATATAAACGCGCGAGAGAAAACATGAGTGAAAGTGAGAAAAGAGAATATCGACAGGACGAATATTTGTATGACATAATTGCTGATGAAAGGGTTGAAGTGAAAATAAAATTTAAAAAAAAAGTAGTGAAAGGAAAAATATTTGATTTATGTAATTGCTGATACCAATAAAAAGTTTGAGTTAAATAGTTTATTAGATCTAAAAGTGACGGGAGAAGAGTCTTAATCATATGCAAAAAGGGTGCGGATGACGGACGAGAGTGAATGTATTGGTACTTGGGGTTTGGAAAAATACGATGCTGACACTGAAAACGTTTGAAAATGTCTGATGTCTCAACTCTGAGTGCTAAAAAAGAAAATCCTCTCATTCGTTTTATTCTAAGATTACCCTAAATGTTTTTCGAAATACACGCTAGATTGGCAGCACATTTTTTTTTTTCAATGATGTAACAGAAACATGGCTGCGCCCATGAAAGCTAGTTCCGGTTCACTTTTCATTTATAATCAGGTACTGAACTGTATATTATTGTAATACTAGTCATAAGTAAACAGTTTTATTCCAGTTACAAACCAATTATTATGCTATTTTGTAGTAAATATGAATTATTTCAGGAATAATATTAACAAATAATGATACAAACCAAATGGTAGAATAAGATTGATTTTGTTGTCATTTTTTCATATACTATATAATATGGTTCTAATTACACAAATCCAGTTATAAGTATTCAAGGGTTAGCTCTGATATAAAGTTAATTATCTGTGGTAATGACCTAAGTCAGGATTATTTTCTGAGAACTCAGGCTTTGTGTCTGTAATATTAATACTTTGGTTTGAGAATAAAGACTGGTAAATTTGAACTGCCATTTATGATGTGTTTGTTTTCCCCTCCAGGTATGTCTTGATAATCAACTTCCCAGTATATGAAAGAGTGTTATTTTTTTCGGAACAAATATACCAATAACTGATAATTAGTGTGAACATGTTAAATGTTTTTTATGCCATGGGCTAGGAGAGTCCCACATGCACCAACCAAAATCTCCGAACCAATATTTTTCTGAACCCTTATGACCCACTGATCACAAATCAAAATGTTAACATTGCATAAGTTGGGATGAACTTCCGGTTATGACGTCATCAATATGGCCACCATATCAAATCACACCAAAAAGTGAAAAAAAGTCATAACATTGACATTTGTCAAACGAATTAGATAAATGAGGTATCAAAATGACCACAATAACACATCAAATACATAACAGGACAAAATATCCAATATATGTAGTGATTTCTACGCAGGCACTGCAAAAAGTCAGATTTAAGCTCAAATCTTTTTAGCAAGTTTCCATATTTGGCTTGAAGCATCAAAAGTGTTTCCAAACAGCAATATGTAAAAAGTCAATTTACACCATGTTAAACCGACTGGTAACTTGTCAGAAATAGTGTAATTTATGGTGTAGCAGATAAAGGGCCTGACTGATCAATTTGATTGGACATCAGAAGCGTTCCAAGCGATTATTTTATATTTTCTATTGTTGTGCGAGGGCTTAATGATAGGGAGACAATCTTAAAGCGAGATGTATTATCACATCTTCCAGCCAAGCTTATTTATGTCATTTAGGTCAACATCTGTGTTATTAAAACTAACAAGAGGCCCAAGAGGTCGTTACCGTCACCTGAGTGCTGATACAGAAAGAGCATTGCAAAGTCGGTTCAAATTTCATCATCGGCGGATTTATTTTTAACGGTTTTTTTTTCTCTTTTTTTTTTTGTTTTAACTGTAAAAAGCATCTTTGAATTAAAAGAAATTTACCATACCAACATGTACCTAATGCTTATTTCAATTGTTTACAACACCAAAATTAGCTTTCCCTTACATCAGGAATATATATTTGACCTAAGATATGTTTTCTCTATATAATCTAAAATTATATACTCAATTTTGTAAAGGACACTTTTATCTTTGAAGATGATTTATTTATACCGTTTCTTGAAGTTTAGAAGAAGATTTTGGAAGTTTAAACAAATACATAATGTAAAACCTATTTGGTCCCTTTGGTCCCGTACTTCAGTAACTGGTAGTCCTTCACGCTACAGGCCGAATACCTGTCCTTTAGGCCTACTACTTATTAAATAGTTTAGCTTAGTCGATACCCGTGACCTTGAATTAAGGTTAAGGTCGTTCATCTGAAAAAACTGTAAAGCCCATTATTCACAGTATGTCACATGCCTAATATCAGGTTTATAAGCTTCTTAAGTATTAACAAGAATTTGTTTAAAGGTTATAACCATGGGGTTGCTTCCCTCGCCTTCAAATTCCGGTGAATTATCTAAGTTACTCAATCAGAACATTAGAAATGAAAGTGAGATTTAATGATATATATTCCATGTAAATTTGATCAGCAATGAATTAGAAATATACTCGTCAATTTGACGTTAATATAACGTCGGGTTTGAAATAGCGGCTTCCTATGTCCAACAAAGTGGACATTTGCGGTCACGTTTTAAAAGCCAGTTGGCTCAATTCAAAAGATGACAAAACGAAATAAGTAATACAATAAACAGTTTTACTCAATTAATATAAAACAATTAATCATAAAAATGTATTATGACAAGTCGTAAAAATATTATAAATCAACTATAAAACAATTTATAAACATTATCTATTGCAAATACGGTGATGGCAACGATTGTATCACACAAAAACATATTAAAAACAAAATGGAATTTATTTTTTTTTGTCTACGTCATAATTTGCATTTTCATAATTGAGTAAGTCACACAAAAATGTTATAAGACACAAATTATCTTACAAATGATAGTAAACGGTAGTATGATATATAATCCTGGCACATAGTTTTATTGATCAGCTGTTTAAATTACAATTGACACATACATGTATATTTTTTGAATGCGTAACTACATACAATAAACGTTTTGCGAAATGGTAGATAGATTGTTTTTGTCAAATGTTTTTTTTTTTTTTTTTTTTTTTTACAGAAATAAACAGGAGAGAAGCTGGTTGGCAAGTATACAATGTCACTTTGTAGACAAACACATGCATATATATCTTTGATATGTTATAGGTATACAGTGTATATACTTTTATAAGGAAAACATGTTTTTTGTCTATCTCTCTCTCTTTTTAAAATGTTAAAATATACACTGAAATATTCCATGTATTTCATTAAAATGATTGAATTTAAAATGTGCTTTTGCTTTCACGAAACTCATTGTTTTTTCCTCAGTATTCAAAGATAAGTTTACACCATCTGAAGAAAACTCAATATAGAGTTTTACTATATTTTAGTCTCCGTAGAATGATAGCGATAGTTTATAACGTTATACATGTAGCAATAAATAATGGTATGCTTGGAAATAGTCAAAATCACATTTGCTTATATTAAGTATGAAGAAAGCAAATGCTAATATATGTGTGTCTCAAACAAATCGCTCCCGGTAGCTGAAAGACAATAAAATGTTACATCAGATTATGATCATAGCGGTTAAAAGACAACATCATAATTTATAATTATGTGACTGTACGGATATGGTTTTCTTCGACTGATACGTTTGACGAAAAAATGTAGACTGTTGTCACATCAGAAATACCTTATATCATTGTTTTACAAGCTGTCTGTTTTGTAAAATCCAGTCAACATTATATGCTACAGTTAAGTTATCAATGGCGCCTTTTCCCTTTTTAAACATCTTTTTTGACAATGTTGATATTGTGAAATGAGCTTTTGATTTTTTTATCGTACGGTACTCACCCAAACATCCCGCTATGACGCGTTGATAATGTCGGGCGTCTGATAAACATCTGTAAAGTGAAGAAAAGTCTGATTTAATCTCACAGTACTCCTACTTTGCGGTATATGAGAGTATTGTATGGGTTTTATCGTGTTGTATTGACCCTGCAGGTAGAATTGTACTTGCTGACCCTATTGCATGATTAGAAATGTGACTAAATTTAGGACCTTATTTTTCTCTTCTTCCTATCTGTTGTTTTTCTTCCTAAGCCCCATTGACACCGCCTCACTTTTGACATTCTGTTGAGCGCTCGCCCCTGCGGAAGGCTCTTGGTTCTGACCCATTGGCGAGGCAAAAAGTGGTTCTTAGCGCTCAGCATAAAGGGGGTGGGACGACTGGTTCGTCCGATGTCAGTTTATAATCTGACCGGGTGGGTGGGCTTGTTCGGTGACTTCGGCGGCATGCATTATTGATATTACATAGAGTAAAAGGCTTCACTGTTAGAAGGAGACACAACACCAATATACCACAGTCCCCCAAACATATACATATTCACACACCACAACGTATTACTTAATACAACCTTCTGTCGAGGTCATATTTTTGATGAGAACATGATCCAAAGCAAGGATAAGTCTTACTCAAAGTGCGCCATTTGATTATCTTATAAAATGTTGTTGGTTCATCCATATGGAATAACTGATCATTGGTAAGAAAAGTATGGATTTTAGGATAAGTCATGATATACAAGTGTATACGATATCATAGCTGTGACTGACCTGATTTTCTGTATCAAGTGACCTGTATGCATCGCCAAGTTCATGGTACTCGGGTCGTCTTTGCTCATGCACAGAAGGGGAGCAGTGATCACTTGGTGTCCGTCTTACTGCCATCGGTATATACATACGGGGCTTGTATAAAAAGGCGAGTTATTGTTATATGTATGTATATTGTCGTATAAAATATTTTTCATTTGATTTATTATGGTACAAAATTGAGATAATAGTAGATATCTTAATTTTAATACAATTATAAAGGTCTTTGTGGAATTTGGCTGGATAAATTATACACTCTTTTGTTGCCATTCTGGTCTTTTAGGGTTAAATTGCCTTTTCCCTCACATGTAAATCCTAATTCGTAAACACCGTTTTTTTCTTTCGTTTTTCTAAATAAACTAAATTTAAGTATTGGTAATACTAAAATAGCTTCAAACCCTTGCTGAACCTAAACCGTAATACAGCGCAGCTTACCATTTCTGTGTCAAATTCGTTTGTACCGCTCCATCCATTATAATAGCCGCTCGGTCGGTCATTCCTGGAGCTTCCCCACGTGTAGTCTGATTTAGATCGTTTCCGCCTCGCACCCTCTCCAACATTATAGGCCCTGTTGGCTGTCCACTGTTTCACTTTGGATGGCATACTAAACTCATTGCCATTTTCGCTTCAAAGACAAAAAACATTATTGGTATCATTATCCTCATATGAAATTGTGATAAATGCAAGATTGTTGTTTTATACTTAATTTCACATTTAATTTTTTAATACATACACATACATTAAGAATATATGTGTCCTACCAGAACTTTACAATGCATATCCCATAAATGATAACAGACATTGTATTATTTTTAGAATCTGAATAGGAAGGAGTCACCAGTTGCCGCTATTTTTGTCGATGGAATCCAGTGGCCATGTCAGTAATTAGTAATTCAAAGCAAACATAGCCAATAACAGACAAACGTTTATTGTTTGTATTAACGATACATTTGTCATCCACACTTTTGTAGCCACATGCATTATTTTTATTATTCTTATCAAGGATATGACAATATTTTTTTCGTTCATGCAGGTTTGATAGCATGATGTCATTTCTTTAGAATCCGAAAAAAAACATTTCATTTTCAGATATCATTAACAATATAAAGGAATCGACTTCATTCAATGAATATCCAATGTACAATATGTGTGGTACAATTGTACAAAAATGATATGAATATGAATGAAAACGAACATTCGTATTTCGAATAAATTCACTTGTCATTTCTGTGCGAAGAGACAACATTTAATTTCCACCTATCATTCAATATATACAGGAATCAAAAGAAGGCTCACATACTGTGCGTTTCTGAACACGTCTTTCTTCGTCTTCCTATTCCAGCAAATACAGACGATGATGACGACGACGATGATGACCACTGCTCCCCCTACACCACTGACCACGGCCAAAATGTTGGCGAGGTCAGCAGACTTATCGCAGTTGGTACTGTAGTGCTCAAATATGGAGTTAGGATGGCACCTGCAACGATATGAAGTTATGAAGGCGTCAATTTAAATTATACAGACTGGTTGATATACTACTTTCCCATGTCTCACATAATTGTCACTATCGATACCATGATCTACAATATCAGAAATCAAACTTTTATCAATGTTGGTTTTTAGAGTTACCTCCCCTTGTGTGGTCGGTTAGGTGATTTGAAAACTTAGTATGTACTTATGCATCCCTAATTTAGTTGTTTTAGGTTTTTCTGTTATGAACATAACATTTTCAGATCAATTAATTTGTAAATAAAAAATGATGTAGGCAAACAAATTTGTCATATTATACTGTGGCCTCCCAATTCATTTTAATCATAGGATTGGGTAGCCTACCTGCATGTGGCATTCTCTCCCGGCATTGGATGCAGTAAGCATTCTCCGTACTGTCCACAGGTTATTTGTGTACATTTAGATCTACATACAAAACCATCGTTAGAACCATCTGCACAAATTTGGTATGAGTTGCAGTTGCTTTGCAAGTCACAAATACCCAATTTTTGTTCTGAAATAAAGCAAAACCATATCTATATGCAATACATACATTTTTGAATTAAAAAAACATATGCTTGGAACATGCATGTAGTGAAATGTGCATTTATGTATAAGCATGTAGTGAAATGTGCATTTATGTATAAGCAAAATATGCCATGAAATTATAGTTAATGCTAATGCTAATTCAACGAAAGATCTACCCCAATACCAACTAATTGGCGTTACAGAAGCAGATTCATTATCATGGCCTAATGCAAATAAGCTACAATTGTTGATAAAGTTCATCTAAAAACTGTTCTTAAGTAATCTACCAAAACAGCTGACGCTATATTGGTTATGTCTATTGGCCTTGGCAGTATCAATACACCGACAGAGCTAGGACACTTACATGTAACACTTACAGATCGTAGACTACAACGTTTTCTCATTCGTGGCTATAAAGAATATACATCAAACCTGGCACGTCCTTATATAGTTCTGGATGTTAATAAGATGTAAACATAAACAAACCAAAATGGATATTTGAGTTGAATTACTCTCTATATTTTATATACATTTACTGTCATTTGCAAAATTTAATTTGCTGATCAAATACCATGGTTTTTGATGGCTACACATGGTAAGGAAGACAACTCATTGTTATCATCCAGACACTGTCTATATATGTGATCACACAAAAGTTTCAAGCAGTACACTGACAAAATTGAATGATCATAAAATCCAAACCTTTAATAAGTATGTAAATTTGTTTTGAGTAACATAATTCCTTAACAAGTGCAAAACTCTCGGTTGAGCGGTTGACGTTGTCAGTATCATCCATAAAAAAGCATTGGGAATAACAAATTTAAAAAATGCATATATTAGATTGTATTAAAATAAATCTATTTAGAGGTATAAGTTCGTTTCACATCGTCGACGTTTCCCTATTCATGGCTAGGTAGGGCTAAATAATACTTTGAAATACATTATATGTCTAAAACTCAGTTTTATAAAATAAAGTCTTACGGTGCTCAATCTGCTCCTTGGTTCTTCTTAGCGTCTGGATAACGTTTACACTATGTGTTTCATTGCCAATTGTCAAATTCTGATTGCTCCAATCTGTTTCATTTAATTCTTCCAGAGCCGTGTTTTTATCTACGCCTTCAAAGTTCACCTTGTAGTTACATTCCACATTGCCTTCTCTATTTTAAATATAAACAACTTGTTAGTTGGTAATTAATGGACCTTGTGTACTGTGGCCGTTTGTGACCAAATATTGCAATTGTTTTACTAGTTGTGAAGAAATCAAGTATTTGAAATGTTAATTACACATCCCTGATTCAATTACAATATTAATTTTCTATTTTTGTAGCTTTAGGTGCCATATTAACCACCCAATATGAGCATAATTAAGATAGTCGTCATTTTGTGCCTACAGTGTATTCTTATTACTTTTTATACAATAGACATTTCAGACACATCTGTAGAAATATAATTTCTAATGGTGTCTATTTCTAGTATATATAGTTCCTACCAATGCATGTTAAGGGTGATACCCATTCCAACAACACCTGCTAGTCTACAATGTTTTTCAATGATATTTGAAATTCAAAAACAAAATCACCGAAAAACAGCTTTGAACATTTTACAGATTTAGAGCACACACTTAACACAAAGTCCATCGATGTCAGTCTCATTGCAATACTATATATGTACTCACTCTGATTGACCATGACGTTGTATCCATTATTTAAAATTCCATACAACTTAATTAAAATCGCATAGAGAGCAATTTTTGTTTCTTTTATCTATCTATCTGTTATTAAGTGTACTTACATAAAGCCAAAAATAGTCACACCCTGGAAACCATCATAAGTTGGGTATTTCCTTTGTAACTGAAATATAGGTTATTAACTTTTTTAACTCATAATATTAATGGTTATTACTACTTATGAAATACCATATTTTAATTGCAGTTTTTATCATATTTATATATATACATGCTATGCGTACTTTTGTCCCTATTAACTTCTGCAGTCATGTTCTGTCGGCGGGGTAGCAATTTTAATGGTTGTGTATTTGAGGTTTATTCGAATATGAAAGAAGTTTTCCATAGTTTTCACTATTTAACATTTTCTTTACAAACGAATCATTTTGTCCCTGCAATTACTGTCTCTCCCTTTGCCTTAACAATGAGTTTTAGTTCCTGCTTTATCTTCTAACTGAGCCATACGTATCAATGAATCTACACTATGAAGTGTTTTGACAGTGATACCACAGTTAATATATAACTGGCTAACGTAATTGATACTCGAACCAGACTGATGTTTTAAAAGATAACGTTAATTCTTACCATTTTCTTGAACTCAATTTCGTAAGTTTTATAAAGAAGTGTCGAAGGGTCGTTTAGGTTGTTATTAAACGGAAATTCCACAACGACAGTCATATTAATGGATAAAGCTATTTCATCTGAAACAAAACAACAATAATGTTTTCTCTGTAACATAGTATCCAGGTTGAAGGACAAAGTATCTAAACGGTTATCTAACGCATGTAATTAATAGTGAGATAGTTCTATCGGACTTGTACTGAACGTCGAACGTCTTGTAACGCTAACACTACAGGTTGTAGTTTCATCATCTCTTACACAAACAAAATCGTAATGTTTTCAACTTGTCGTTATTGAAATTCCATAATTGTTATATAGAGGTGCGGGCATTTTATGTGTAACATGTTTTTGTTCAAAATAGACTGTTCATTAGTTTGGGGAATAATGGGCAGTGGCCCTATAAAAATTGACAGCGAGTTACATAATGGACTCCTAGGTGTCCATTATTTAATATAATGTCAACAAAGGAAACTTTAATAGCTGGGTTTTAAAGTAGATGTGTAATATTTTCTGCACTTTTTTATTGTTGAAACTGTTTATATGTACATTTTGTACGTGTATATGTCCAGTTTATATTCTCTACACTGTTTGTATGTTTACGAGAATAAACTCATTGTCATGTCATTGGGTATCGCACATGACTTTGCATTTTGTATTGTGTATGCTATGGCATTTGCTACTATACTTAATAGGCACACGTGCGTTTGCGAGTACGAGGCGTGGCCTGGCGATCGATCAAATTATTGTGTGAATGCTTTGCAAGTTTCAAAAATCTAAGAACGAACCTGATAATATATTTTTATTTTGGATGCTGCGATTCATAAGAAAATAATTGAACTCAATGGTTTGATGAAACGCTATTTTTTAGTTTTGTTCTGTAAAACGCTTCGAACAATCAGCATCAATAAATTGTAAAACCAAACATAAAACAGGCAATAATATACAATTTAATGAATGTGACTTGCATGAGAAAAACTCCAGTGTGCAGCTTAATGTCCAGCCTTGCTGTGTTATACCATTACTCTAAAGACATCGTTTTAAACATTTTTATATTCAACCATTCGAGATCAGCAACATTTAACAAAATATCAAGGAATGTCTTGGAAATATTCTTTTTTATGAAAAAGTATATAAAAGCAATTTATTTACTTTGACGGGCATTATGACATTATAATTAGAACACAAACAAGATATTCAGCATACCTTTGGAAATAATCGTATCGCCGGACGCAGTTGTAGGAACAGGTGTTCTGGCCGTACTTGTGCTGGTAGTTGTGATTGGCTTTGATGGAGTTGAAGTTAACGTTAGAGATGTAGTTATAGTGGTGTGTTCAGTAGCTGAAGTGGCAGGTACCCTGGCTGTAGTTGTGTGTTCAGTAGCTGAAACACTGGGTACTGTGGCTGCAGTTGTGGGTGCTGTGGCTGTAGTGGTGGGTGCTGTGTCTGTAGTGATGGGTGCTGTGGCTATAGTGATGGGTGCTGTGTCTGTAGTGGTGGGTACTGTGACTGTAGTTGTGGGTACTGTGTCTGTAGTGGTGGGGACTGTGTCTGTAGTGGTGGGGACTGTGTCTGTAGTGGTGGGTACTGTGTCTGTAGTGGTGGGTATTGTGGCTGTAGTGGTGGGTATTGTGCCTGTAGTGGTGAGTACCGTGTCTGTAGTGGTGGGTATTGTGGCTGTAGTTGTGAGTACTGTGTCTGTAGTTGTTGGTACTGTGCCTGAAGTGGTGGGGACTGTGTCTGTAGTGGTGGGTACTGTGTCTGTAGTGTTGGGTACTGTGTCTGTAGTGGTGGGTACTGTGTTTGTAGTGGTGGTTATTGTGTCTGTTGTGGTGGGTACTGTGTCTGTAGTGATGGGTACTGTGTCTGTAGTGGTGGGTACTGTGTCTGTAGTTGTTGGTACTGTGCCTGAAGTGGTGGGGACTGTGTCTGTAGTGATGGGTACCGTGTCTGTAGTGATGGGTACTGTGTCTGTAGTGGTAGGTACCGTGTCTGTAGTGATGGGTACTGTGTCTGTAGTGATGGGTACTGTGTTTGTAGTGATGGGTACTGTGTCTGTAGTGATGGGTACTGTGTCAGTAGTGGTGGGGACTGTGTCTGTAGTGGTGGGTACTGTGTCTATAGTGGTGGGTACTGTGTCTGTAGTGGTGGGGACTGTGTCTGTAGTGGTGGGTACTCTGTTTGTAGTGGTGGGGACTGTGTCTGTAGTGGTGGGTACTCTGTTTGTAGTGGTGGGGACTGTGTCTGTATTGGTGAGTACTGTGTCTGTAGTGATGGGTACTGTGTCTGTAGTAGTGGGTACTGTGTCTGTAGTGATGGGTACTGTGTCTGTAGTGGTGGGGACTGTGTCTGTAGTGATGGGTACTGTGTCTGTAGTGGTGGGTACTGTGTCTGTAGTGGTGAGTACTGTGTCTGTAGTGATGGGTACTCTGTTTGTAGTGGTGAGTACTGTGTCTGTAGTGGTGGGTAGTGTGTCTGTAGTGATGGGTACTGTGTCTGTAGTGGTGAGTACTGTGTCTGTAGTAGTGGGTATATGTCTGTAGTGGTGGGTACTGTGTCTGTAGTGATGGGGACTGTGTCTGTAGTGGTAGGGACTGTGTCTGTAGTGGTGGGTACTGTGTCTGTAGTGGTGGGTACTGTGTCTGTAGTGATGGGTACTGTGTCTGTAGTGGTGGGTACTGTGTCTGTAGTGATGGGTACTGTGTCTGTAGTGGTGGGGACTGTGTCTGTAGTGGTGGGTTCTGTGTCTGTAGTTGTGGGTACTGTGTCTGTAGTTGTGAGTACTGTGTCTGTAGTAATGGATACTGTGTCTGTAGTAATGGGTACTGTGTCTGTAGTGATGGGGACTGTGTCTGTAGTGGTAGGGACTGTGTCTGTAGTGGTGGGTACTGTGTCTGTAGTGGTGAGTACTGTGTCTGTAGTGATGGGTACTGTGTCTGTAGTGATGGGTACTGTGTCTGTAGTGATGGGTACTGTGTCTGTAGTGATGGGTACTGTGTCTGTAGTGGTGAGTACTGTGTCTGTAGTGGTGAGTACTGTGTCTGTAGTAGTGGATACTGTGTCTGTAGTAATGGGTACTGTGTCTGTAGTGATGGGGACTGTGTCTGTAGTGGTAGGGACTGTGTCTGTAGTGGTGGGTACTGTGTCTGTAGTGGTGAGTACTGTGTCAGTAGTGATGGGTACTGTGTCTGTAGTGGTGGGGACTGTGTCTGTAGTGGTGGGTTCTGTGTCTGTACTTGTGGGTACTGTGTCTGTAGTTGTGAGTACTGTGTCTGTAGTAGTGGATACTGTGTCTGTAGTAATGGGTACTGTGTCTGTAGTGGTTGGTACTGTGTCTGTAGTGATGGGTACTGTGAGTGTTGTGGTGGGTACTGTGTCTGTAGTGATGGGTACTGTGTCTGTAGTGGTGGGTACTGTGTGTGTAGTGATGGGTACTGTGTCTGTAGTGATGGGTACTGTGTCTGTAGTGGTAGGTACTGTGTCTGTAGTGGTGGGTACTGTGGCTGTAGTGGTGGGTACTGTGTCTGTTGTGGTGGGTACTGTGTCTGTAGTGGTGGGTACTGTGTCTGTAGTGGTGGGTACTGGAGTCGTAGTGGTGGGTACTGGAATCGTAGTGGTGGGTACTGGAGTCGTAGTGGTGGTTACTCTGGGTACAGTGGCCTTTACTGGAGTCGTAGTGGTAGAATCAGCATATTGCAGATAAAGACATGATACCACCAGTTTGGCTATTAGTGACACTGAAATGAAATTCATTATAAGAAAAGTTTTTTAAAGAGTGAAACGATATAAATGATTCTTTTTGGTTTCTGTTGATGTTTGTTTTCTTTTGCAAGTAGTTTTCAAATATTATTTCTTTTCCTTCTTTTGTTTTAATATGTTTCGTATTATTCTTTAGAACATTCACTATCTGACTTCACATAAACTATCAAGTATGTAATTAGATTTATAATTACTTTGATATCAGCTCGCTTACTTTAATCCACAAACGTTCCATTTAAAGCAGGCTTATATAATATAAAAAAACCTGCTATACAGGTTGAAGAATTGGTAGTTATGATTTGTCATTTACAACACAATAAGTCCTTGCCTTATTAAGCGGTCATTCAAGGGACCGAAAAAGGGAAACAAATCATTTTAATTAAGATATATAAATATGTTATTATCGGTTAAAATGTATATTCGTGTATTTAGTATACAGTGTTTATTAATTGTCAATATATAATCAGTTATAGTATTTGAATATGTGCCATGGATGTGGACTGCAGCAAAAAAAACTCGATAAATAGCCACGTGACCACTATGTCATTGTTGCAAAAGTGAATGGATAATGGCCGCTAGTATAGAGGTTACGCAGCGAATGTCTGTTGGATATGGAATTTACCTGTGGCTTATTTTTAAGTCATTTTTTTAAGTTACTAAAGATACGAGCCGTCGGCAGTTGTATGGAATTTTGGACCATTATACATTTTGATAATCGCTTTCGAAGCCGTTTTGTTTACAAAGAACACCTAATGATCACGTGGCTATTGTTCGAATTAGTTGCAGACGTGTTTGTTTTACGATAGTTACACTTTACATCCGATTCGTAGTTATGTGGAAGCGCGCTCTTACCTCGTATCATGGTATCAATCAGCAGGTACTTCCCACAGCTCGCTATCAATAAAACAATAAAGGTAGTTTTAAACAATAAATATAAAACTGTTTATGTTTCATGCATTTTCACTTTTTTAATCAATTTCAACGGTATCGTTTCTCAACGATTTCTTTTTACATTCAATATGAATGTAGCAAACATTTCGCATATTCTTTAGATATAATTTCTATAATTTTCCGTTGCTGTTTGCAACAGATGGTCCATGTTACATTTTAAAATTAATTGATATCATGAAGTAAAGATTTCTTACACAAAATTTAGTCGTCTATTTCATAAAATAAAGTAATACAGCATTAACATTTTAAAAAATATTGAGCAATAACACAAGTAGGTATTTATAAGATGCTACCATGTCATAAAAATATAATAAAAAATATTATCAGGTTAAATTGAAAATTTCTTAGAATACATATTCTAAAACATATTAATTTATCACATAATCCGCCTGATCTTCAGTGATTTCCCTCGTGTAATATTTTTGCGTTTGTCACTAGTGTAATATGAGCGATTTTCATTGGCTAGAAATTCATTGTGACGTCAGACAGAAACAATAAAATGAAGTCAGGAAAAATGACGTGACGTCAGGATTACGATGACGGCGGGACAAAATGGCGGCCTCTACTGGATTTTCGGAATACTTTTGACGTGAAATTCTTTGTTATGTAGGAATTTGTAGTTATGTGATAAAAAGTACAGCTGTATCTTAAATTTGTATTCATTTCATATGTGATTTTATGAAACTCGTCTCAAAGTTTTAATTTTTGCTTGCCAAGGCTCGTTTCATAAAACCTCAAAAGAGGTTACCTGTGACGGGTGAGAGAACTTATTGGAGATGCGTTGTTTCAGACCGCCCTGCAACTCTTGCCACCCTTAATGACACACCCGTCAGATTCGGACAACACCAGCATAATCACCCTTCAGACCAGGCTAACATCGTTGCTACAGAGATCATGAACATTGTTCGAGACCGATGTCAGTCCGAAATTACACCTATCCCCACCATCTAAAACAAAGAAGTGACCGAGCTCCGGACCAACGAATGGAATGATGAGACCGAGAGGATAGTGCAGCAACTACCAACCTTCTACTCAGCCCATGCCAGACTCTACAGAGTGTGGACCCAGACGACTGCCGGAGATCATTTCCTCCTCTTTGATGATGGAGATGCCTCACGGATTATTAGTTTTGCCACTACAGAGAATCTGACACCATTTACTGCGATGGGACATCCTATCAGATTTTTTATCAGATTTATACAATACATGCAGATATCGGCGGACAGATGCATCCCCTTGTATATACATTATTATCCAGCAAGACCAAGGACACCTACTCCCGCTTCCACAGCCTCTTGAAGACGACTATGAACAACTTCAACCTCCCCCTCCAGCTCACCACTGTATTCATGGATTTCGAGACAGCCGCACACAACGCCATTCATGAAGTTTTCCCCGGAATCACAGTGAAGGGATGTTTCTTTCATTTTACCCAATGCATCTGGAGGAAAGCTCAGCAGACAGGACTGCAGCAACTCTACAAGAACGACGACTCTATTAACAGACTGGTTCGCCAAGCCGCTGTTCTACCCTTGGTGCCTTTAGCGAATGTGGAGGATGTATGGTTCAACGCACTTGATGAACTGGATGATGCTGATGTGCCCGTGAACACCCTGTCTTTCACAGACTACGTGGCAACTCAATGGTTAGAGGGAGATCGTCCGACTTGGAACCACTACAGGACAGAAGGACACCGCACCACCAACAAATTGGAGGCTTGGCACGGGAAGCTGAAGAAGAAAGTCAGAACCGCACACCTCAACATTTACACCATCATCAGAGTTTTCTAGGAGATCCAAGACGCCAATGAGATCAGCAGGATACAGAAGGACGCAGCAGGACCAACGTTAACCAGACAACGCAACAAGAGATACCGGAACATCGACCACCGACTAATGACACTTAAGGAACACTTGGAGAACAACACGTTGAGCCTGATGGAATACGCAGACGCAGCTTCACACCTTCTCCAGTTAAGGTTTTGTTAGAGACATCCGATATCTTGTAGTCAATATCTCTATTATCAAATCAGGAACATACCAATGACGTAGTTAGACGACTTATAAATCATTCTACATACATACCTGTCATGTAAATGGCGGTTGTTAATTTTATCATACAAATATGACATATAAGGACGCATTTCAATTATTCGCTGGTAGTACATTATTTTGATATTTTGTCAACAATTCACTAGTCAATAGTAATAAAAATATATGAGGTATACACACGTTTGATCAACGTAGTTATGTTCAGGTGTACCTAAGAAGTTATATTATCACATGGAATAAAACCCGAAAGCCGTTTTCTCCATTAATTAATGAAATCAGAAAATAGTGTTGGTTTCCTAGATCTTTCTTATTATTCCATTTGTACCATCCATTTTAATAACGCGATATCAGTTTACAAAGTTGAAACAAAACTTGTATAATTAAGATTAATTACAACCGCCTTGGCATGTCGGCATTGTCTGTCTTTACTCTGTAACTGAAATTGTATTTGGAGCTTTTTACCTACCTCGTTGTGATCATGATATAAAGGTCTTTATACTCTTGAAATAAAATTTAGTTTGACGACATAAAACATGATTTTGATACCGTTTTTGACACAAAAGGAACACTGTCACACATCTTTACTGGGCTACTGTATTTTTGCAATAACACAGGCCACTGGGACCTTTTGATTTTTTAATCGTATTATAACGATTGGGTTCGTGGACAGATTTATATTGTTCTTGAAAAACAAAATGTATTTGTTGGTTTGTTTGTTTGTTTTCGCGCACGAATGGTGTTGCCTTTCATTAAAGATATCTCATTCTTATTATTCTAACCTCTAAACAATCTGAGACATGATATCAGATGTTTTGTATGATCGGGTGATATGTTTGAATATGTTCATAGAATGGTAGGTAAGCAATACGGACAATTTGCGGTCAAGTATATTCTCTTTTAGATATTAACTGTCGGAAAGGATTTGATAAGCGGGCAAAAATGTATCTAATAGTTTGGTAACTGTGTAGGTACCAACGTTTCTTTTAAGGAATGCGACATAATTCACAGCGGTCATGAAACGCTATTGTTTATACATGCATATGTTTCTAAATGTTTTACCTTTTTATTCAGAAATGACAGTGTGAAATAACAATGTTATGTAATAAATCTCCAATTTGAACACCCAGTTACTTGTAACTTCCCCGTCGACAGCTCTTACCGAAATATCTCAACACCAGTATGGATACTGCATGACCTTTTTGGATATGTGTGCTATGTTGTGATTTATTGATGAACACATCACAATTTATGTACAAATGTATAAGTAATATATTACAAGTATCTAGTCTGTCGATATACCAGATAATAGTTACAAAGTTATGAGTTTGTGGGTTTTATTAGTTATCGTCCCATAACAGCCAGGGGCATGTAAGGACGTGCCAGGTTTGTTGGTGTAGGAAAGCCGGAGTACCCGGAGAAAACCATCAAACTATATAATAAATTAGCTGATATACACTAAACCCCAAGTTGTGTTGATGTAACTAACATGCGTTTATTTCTTTATTGCTATAGACTAAACATATGATGAACTTAGCCAATATGAAACTTGCTTTAAGACTTAGCTAAAAATGTATTATACACTTAACTTACATATAAAAGCAGTACAAATGGCTAACTGTTCGTTAATATACTTATCATACAGATTGGGCGTTTAACGTAAGTCCGCATACACCTTACTTAAATACAAATACACTTAGTCTACACACATAGCTTATATACACTTAGTCTACAAACATAGCTTACATACACTTAGTCTACACAAAAAGCTTACATACACTTAGTCAACACACATAGCTTACATACACTTAGTCTACACACATAGCTTACATACACTTAGTCTACACACATAGCTTATATACACTTAGTCTACACACACAGCTTACATACACTTAGTCTACACACATAGCTTACATACACTTAGTCTACACACATAGCTTATATACACTTAGTCTACACACATAGCTTACATACACTTAGTCTACACACATAGCTTACATACACTTAGTACTACACACATAGCTTACATACACTTAGTCTACACACATAGCTTATATACACTTAGTCTACAACACATAGCTTACATACACTTAGTCTCACTACACATAACTTACATACACTTAGTCTACACACATAGCTTACATACACTTAGTCTACACACATAGCTTACATACACTTAGTCTACACACATAGCTTACATACACTTAGTCTACACACATAGCTTATATACACTTAGTCTACACACATAGCTTACATACACTTAGTCTACACACATAGCATTACATACACTTAGTCTACACACATAGCTTATATACACTTAGTCTACACACATAGCTTACATACAACTTAGTCTACACACATAGCTTACATACACTTTAGTCTACACAAACATAGCTTACATACACTTAGTCTACACACCATAGCTTACATACACTTAGGTCTACACACATAGCTTACATACACTTAGTCTACACACATAGCTTAAATACACTTAGTCTACACACATAGCTTACATATACTTAGTCTACACACATAGCTTACATACACTTAGTCTACACACATAGCTTACATACACTTAGTCTACACACATAGCTTACATACACTTAGTCTACACACATAGCTTACATACACTTAGTCTACACACATAGCTTATATACACTTAGTCTACACACATAGCTTACATACACTTAGTCTACACACATAACTTACATACACTTAGTCTACACACATAGCTTACATACACTTAGTCTACACACATAGCTTACATACACTTTGTCTACACACATAGCTTACATACACTTAGTCTACACACATAGCTTACATACACTTAGTCTACACACATAGCTTACATACACTTAGTCTACACACATAGCTTATATACACTTAGTCTACACACATAGCTTACATACACTTAGTCTACACACATAGCTTACATACACTTAGTCTACACACATAGCTTACATACACTTAGTCTACACACATAGCTTACAATTGTACATAGTGTAAGTTTAGTCTTCATAGACGTAGTACATGTATTTAACTATACCTAGTTTCATAAACTCAAATATTGCATACTTGGATTACAAACTAAGTTACATTTAGCGTTTTTTGTATTATTATTTTAATTAAATCATCATTGTCCAAACACTGTCGTATTATCGATAACATTAACGACAATATTGTATTAATGAAGTTATCTGGAACGACCACTAACGCCGACACTGATACTTACATATTTGCTTGTTATTTTCCTCCGATAAATAGCACTTTTTATGACAAATGTGAAAATGACCTCTTTGCTTGTTTAGAATAAATGGTAGGTATGTATAAAGACATTGGTAAAGTAATTGTTATAGGTGATTTTAATAGTAGAACGGCTAGTAATTATGATTATATTTGTGCTGATATTACAAGTGAATTGTCTTCAGATACTTTATCAAATGTCATAAAATATTATTCTGATACCCAACCATCTAAATGGTCTAACTCTGACCAATGTGTGAACCAGTTCGGTAGACAATTTCTTCCATTGTGTAAAACTACTACATTACGAATTGTTAATGGCAGACATGGTGATGATCCCCATGGAAACATTACTTTTTTTAACAGTAGAGGTACTAGCCTCATTGGTTATGTAATGACATGTGATGAAAATTTTGATAATATTTTGAAATTTGAGAGTGGTATATTTAATGTCTTTTCGGATCATTCACCTGTCTGTATTACCCTGTGTTCTTGTGAAACAAGTAACAGTATTCAGTACGAAAACAGTTGTCATTATGATACCAGTAAAGGTATGAAGGTTAAGTGGAATGATGAATATACAGAAAGTGTTCGTCAGGTATTGGAATGTAATCGTACGGAATTATTAAATACATGTACATATTGTGACACTGGTCAAGAAGGCATTGATCAATGTGTTGATAAATTTACCGAAAAAATGAATGAATTACTATTACCGTTTACTGCCGTTACGTATACATGTGCCTCCAGATTAGATAAGAGCAAAATGCAAGATAAGCCATGGTTTAATGAAAATTGTAAGAAGTTATATATTGAATACAAGCAATGTTTGTCCTCTTTTAACTCTGATAAATCTAGAGAAAACTGTCATAAACTTGTACAAAAAAAACCGCTTATACAAGAAGCTAGAACGAAAATTCAAATGTGATCATAAAGCACAGCAAGCCAATATGTGAAATTACATGAGAAACATAACCCGAAGGATTTTTACAGAAAACTCAGAAAAAGAAATAAGGGTGTTAAATGTAATCTGCACGAACATGCTTTTTACGAATATTTTCATGAATTATCTTCCACTGCACCTCAAGAGAATGAAATGGTAACTAACTTTTTACATGATTATGATACATGTAACAATATTTCTAATTCAGTTTTTAATGAATCAGATGCCGATATTGCTGAGAAGGAGATACTTAAAGCTATTAACATATGAATTTAGAAAAAAAAATGTGACGAATATAAATATATTGTAAGGTGAGATGTCTCTTTACACTACATACATGTACATGTACGCTGCGAGTGTGTTGTGTGTCTGTACATATTGTATTGTTTTTTCTGTTTTCACAGTATATATATGCACTGTACTGATAAACCAATTGGTTCAAAGTAATAAAGAACTGAACTGAACTGAAGTTTTGACTTAGGTATTCTTTGTCTCATTACCCTTATTTGATTTACACTTAGCCGACATAGCCTTAGCTTATACCCACCTATTTTCACATAGCCAATAAAAATATTTTCTTTTTAATGAAGTGTGACGGAATTAAGATTTTGATCATCATCTTTATTAAAGATGTTAATAATAAACTCTAAAAGTGGTTATGTAGAAAAGATGTTTATATGAAGTTAAAATGATATACCGCAATTTTTGTTCGAGAAATAGCCTATACCATTAAATGATGAAAAAGATATACATGAATGTTTTAGTAAATAAAACAATAAAATCAAATATATAACTCACCCTTGCAGATATTTCCCGTTTTGATCAACGTTTGTTTAAAAAAAAGTGTCAGAAGTCCTTTTTGGATCACATTTCCTGTAATATAACACAAATAATTCCGTTTCCACTAAAGTTTTAAATTAATGTTTTTACAAATTGTCTTATGATCCAGACGATCGGAAAGTATCTAAAGTATTAAATATTTATCTCGAGAAACGGGTGCTTGCTATTACATACTTAATGACGTAACCAAACTAAACAATATTTGAATAGAAAAACCTGTTATCACGTGATCTGAGTAGTCTGAGTAGCTTTAAAGATAGGGGATTTAAACAACACAAAATCATCGTAAAATAAAGAACTGGCTTATATAAAAATAACTTCTATAATAAACTTACAAACCATATATTAAATAGAGATTACACAACGAGTTGTTGTTGGATATGGAATTTATTCCACACGAGTGAGATATTTTCTTAAAGTTACAAAAGACACGAGCTTTCTGGTTTCACATACTGGACGCTTTCCAACTGCAGTCTTGACGTCAATGCAAGCCGCAATCACAACTCACAACATAGCATGACGTCACTCTATTATTGATGACGTTGACAAATTATGACGTGACTCTGAGAAATAAGTTGTTCGGACAAAGTTCACCGTGGCAGCCAATCAGAATGCGCACAGAGTTTATACCACGTGTGGTTTAAACAAAATGTTAATCAACAGCTGCATCGTTTATTTTATAACCAGAGAGTTGAATAACAACACCTATTGTGGAAGAAGACCACTTTCTCCTTGTTTCCAATTGTCAATAGTAACATAATTTGTTTTTATATGTAAAAGCCATTATTTATTTTTTTTCCTTTTGATGATCTTTTCATGCTGGTTTGACTGTAAATATAATTTTTCATTTAAAGTTAATAACATTTCTGTATTCATTAATAACAAAGAAAACATAGTCCGTTCAATAGTAAAATATATGTTCCTTTCACATAAAATGCTAACGATAACCTTCACACATATTGGACAAGCTATATAAAACGGTCGATACCAGAATACCATCGAGAAATGAGGTATGTGAATTTGTGTTTGAAGATACATTTATTCTCCAGTTTTACATGTCTCTTAATATCAGAGAAGTAATCTGATTAAAATACAGATTCTTATTATCACTATGTTTGATAAGAGGATCTGCCAACACCCCATTATGGTCACGTCCAGGTGACCTTTGGCAATGGCCTATCAAATTGCTGCTACCAGAATCTTGACTTGGACAAACTGCTTAAAAAGCTGCTATAATTTTCGTGTACGTAGTCGCCTCGCCCAAAGAGCACAGCAAATTTAACTGTATATGTATAATAGGACGAAATAACGTTTTCAGTTAATGTAGCAAGTTACAGAAAATGCATTTATTTGAAGTAAAGTTGGTATAAAGGTCATTTGAACATGACCCCTTATGGGATGTTGTCAGACCATGTTGAATTTACCGCTGTCCAGTTGCCATTCATACTCCCATAATAACCAACTGAATGTAGTACAATGCTTATATTTACATCTGATAACACTTGTATGATCAATGAGATTTTTTCATCTATAATGAATAATAGATAGTCCTTTTCTGTGATCACTAGGACGACAAATGTGACGACACTATGACAGGAAGATGACAGTTCATGCACTGGTGAATGCCATCTGCGTTTAGTAAGGTTATATGTATATAGTGGGGTTGTAATGAAAATGTAAATATGTTTTCAACATATGACAGGTTACTGATCACTTCCATGTTTACTGATATTCTCTGCTGTGGTTTTGCAAATAAATATATTTTCACATAAGAAACATATATAGGATATATTGTTAGAAAATATATTTCATTATTAGACCAATATTGTAACCAGTCAACATGTTCAAAAAGGATAATATCGATTTTTTCTCGATAATACGACATTCTTAATCTAATCTACATGTTGACTAAACTGTGGAAGGATGTTAAATGTTTTTAGAGTTTTGTTGATTAATGGTCTTATGGTTTGAGATTGTTCTACTGAAAAACACGTTTTACGCAGTGTATTCTGTATAACCAATCTAGTTATGCCCTTGGGTTACAGTTGATATTTATAAATATATCCTAGACATAATAGATCGTTATATCAACGATATTCCATCATGATCAAAATAGCTATTGTAACGTGCCGAGGATGTGGCCAAAGGAGAGGATAGCCATTCAAGAATGGACAGGCTCAACGTTGTTCCTCCACACAGACACAAAAGCGAGCTATGGACTACGCGGCTGAAGTACATATCCATGTGTCGTCACACTATTTAAAGATGCTCCACCGCTGACAGAGCAAAAACGATACATATTGTTTGAACAAAAATTGGCTTTTAATCGTGTATATATATGTCTAATTAACACACAAAATAATATAAGATAATTTAGTTTGCTTTAAGTGCATGCGCAATCAGTACTTCATTCCATATATGACATAGTGCCACGGAATTTTTTTCGGGATACAAATAATTTTTTTTAAATTTTTATCTTGAAGTAAAATGAGAAGCTCAAACATTTCAATGGTTGTAATGGTGTAAAGTAAGTAACTTTTGTATCTAAAGAAAAATACGAATTCGTCTGTTCATGTTTTTGATAGAGAAAAATACCATTCGTCAGCGGTGGAACATCTTTAAAATGCCCAAAAATGCAACAATACAAAATATTAAAAATTAGATGTTAATTAATACGATATAGCAGTCATGATTACATAGATAAAACATTACTTGTAAAAGTTCAAAGTATTAATTCCTTGCTAAAACATATACAGTGAAAACAGTTTTAGCGATCACCTCGATATAAATTAACCTGCGTAATAAGACCACTTTTTCAGGATCCCAAATGATTAATGTCAACACTGACACTGTGTACATGTATATAGACCACTTGACTATAAAAAAAACCATTTTTTTCTTAGTTGGTCTTTTGATAATATGTGGTAAAAACTCCGCTGCAATTTTTGCAACATATTTTGACTTTGTGCTTGAAATTCTCCGCAATATAACTTGTTGTAGGTTTGTGATTTAAGTGTCTTTGTGTGTTCATTTAAGATTTAACGAAAGTGGTCGACGAGTTTCATAATATGCCAATTGAAATGTACACCCATTCAAGATCCTATATCTATATATTCATTTTCACACAACACTTTGTTTTATTTTAAAGAAGTCGTTGCCTATCCTTGATACGATAAACCTTATTATCCAGCGACTACATGTATACATTTCCTGTAATTCCAAACAGAAACAAAAACTAGGTGTTCTGACTAAATCCTTTATAACGAGATAGCCTGAGTAGATATGGTACCCGAACTGTGAACTGTACACAAAAGGCCCTTCCCGTTTGATGTGTGTGCATTATAAGTATTGGCGTTATCTTAAGTATTACACTAACGATAACTGGAGACGCATAGGCTTATGAAAGACAAGTACATATTTGTATACTAACCTAATGCATATAAAACGAACAAGAGCCTTATGATAATGAAAACCTAACCATCATAAATTCAAAATGAAATATACATACAATTCATAATAAAATGCAGATCATTTTCAATATGCTATTCTAAATAATTTCGTGAATTATTTTTTAAAAATGGCCATACTGTTAATCAATTATATTAATCACCATCATAAGAATAGTCATATCAAACACTTGCTAATTATAAACTAATATTCTTTCGCGGCAATTAAATTTTGCGATTTCCATTTTAAGACACAATCGCGGATCTTGAAGATAAACAATCGTAAATTCACTTTGATCGCGAAAGACAGTTGGTTTGATTTGTCGGTAAACTATATCTATACTTAATGTTTGAAGTGTAAACTTACATAGGAAAACTTACCAAACCTGTGATTTCTAATAAAAGTATCATGATGTCAAATTCTGGTCCTAATCTGGTCCAAATGTTGCTTGTGTAGACGAGTGGAGAAAGAAAAGATGTAAGGTTCGTTGTGAATGGTAGTCGCCTGACAAAACGTAAATTTGTGAACTAAACTATTTATAATGACAAAATTGAAGGTCGCAATACTAAAACACAATAAATGATGTTTACTGAGTACTCACGCCAAGCCACCCTACTGTTGTGGAGACTGCCTCTGTGAGAATAAATTTCGCTTTAAACAGTCTCAAACAAACTAATTCGTAATCAGAAAAAGTAAACTTAATTCTGATTCATACACCAAGCTTGATTCTATTAGAAACTAAGTTGGTTTACACTTCATCAATATCGGTTGAGGATGTATTCTATTTAAAATAAGTTTATACATATATATTTCACACCATTTTTCGGATTATTGAGATAACTAGTATTACACCGACACAAACAATCTACTGAACCGATATCTGAAGTGTCCTTGTTTTGCGAGTTGAGTGATGCTGATAATCTGTATTTTATATGCAACCTAAAAACGCTGACATTAACCTGTTATTTATGACCGTTTGTAATAACAGTAGTGAGTTGGCCCTGAGAACCCCAAGTCGTCCTACAAATGTGGAGACTATTTTTACGTTCCAATAACATGCGGAACAGTTGTAAGGTACTCCGCCTCCTACTGGCTTATCAGTCAAGCACAAAAACCAAGTTTTGATGACTAACTTTTTCTAACATCTTGCAGTTCAAAAAAGAAACAAAAGTTTTTTTTAAATCATCATAAAAATAGGGGGTCAGTGTATTTGATTTTTCGTCCCGTTACAAAATTTGTAATGTTTCAGAATTTTTTAGCATTCCTTGCTAAAAATACAGATCACTTTAACTTCACTAAAATGTAAAAAAAAAAAAAAAAATAAAAATAAACATTTCAAAAAATTTCAAGCTTATATTCTTATTAGTATCATCTCAGACTCTCAGTGAATCTAAAAAAGATTTACAGCAGAAATTCGCTTGATACAGTTAAAAATGATTTCTCACTCTACAAACAACGGAATAATGGTTTGATAAATTTTCTATGTGGCAACTTGCAATTATGTTTTGAGAACCATTAAAACTTTTAAATTGATATTTCAACGAGGATGAACGAGACTGAATCCTCACCAGAGCAGATACTTAAGTGAACGGACATGTATTTGTATTCCGTGCGTTTGGTAGAGGGACAGATTTTCAAAAATAACCATTATCTTTGTCCACATTACATACATTACCATTACCAATACTGGAATTGTACTAACATTTAATTGAATCGCTAATTGTAACTTTGGTAGGGTAATGCGCAAAATACTGCCCACTGTTACACCAACTACCAGAACATAACTATGCGGAGCTTCTAATTCATCAGAATGTAAGAAGATATCAAGCATTATCTCAAATTTCTTTTTGATATTGTCAATGGTGAATCTGATTTATATGCAACATTGCGTCTTAGATATATATTTTTTTATTTTGAAATAGACTTCGTCCCGTATAAAAACTAAAATCATGATCTTAACTCGAGTAGATTCAGGAAAAGTCTATTATATCCCTTGAATGAAATATGTGATAATTTTCCTTAACATCCTTTAATGACCGTATTGAGATAGAGACGTCCTTAAGACTATATACTAAGTACATCAACAAATGACAAAACGAAAAACTTCGTACAATAACAGTTTTAATTCAATGCATAAATAACAATTAACTACAAAAAACATATTATGACAAGGTCGTATAAAATATCATGCATTTTATCACATATTTCATAATTTATACAAATTATTTCAGCACATGCGGTGCTGGAAACACTAAAAAATCACAATAAAAAAGTGTAAAACAAACCTTGTAGAACGTTTTGGTATTGATTATGGATGCCTTGTTTCTTGATTTTGTTTCGTTATCAAGTACAATTTATAACATTCGAAAAGAAATTACCATATTTGTACATTTATAATGTACCTATCAGATACAAGTTACATAAAGTCATTATGTGTTATCTCGATCACAGCAAGCATATCACAAAACGTATGTTTGGGGGAAGATATAGCCGTTGTGTTTTGGGGTTTCTATAAATCAGAGGAAATGTACAACACTTCAAGTAGCAGTCTTTCAATGGCATCACTTGTAACAACAGGAAAAGTTACAAACTATTTTTACTGGTCATTATTATCTAACCAGACATATCAATAACATTTCATTATTATTGGACACAATTTACTGAACATATTAGACATATTTCTCCAGACATGTGCCTATACAATAGCATCCACCTGCGACCTGGACATTATTCTCTGTAATTAAGAGTTGGATTCTGCCATGCAGGAAGAAAAGGTCAACAGTCAAATGACTATGTATTATGTTCAATAGCAGGCAAAATAACATACACGACAAGTCTATTGCCACAGTATTTGACTGCAGATATTTCTTTAACGCAATTGTTGCTTACACAATAATAGTTTATGTGATAACGATAATAACAAGATATTTTCAGATTAAGTGCAAACTTCATTTAGTAAACAATTCAAACTCAGATGTATAAATGTGAGAATGCATCATTGAGTAAACAATATATTTTCAGATTAATTATAAGCTTCGATGCATAAATTTGAGATTAAATACAAGCTTCATTCAGTAAGAAAGCTATTTTCAAATTACGTACAAGCTTCGTTAAGTAAACAAGACATTTTTGAAGAACTTCCGTTTTAGGAAACAAACACAAAAACTATATTTGTAATGTATAGGTAACAGTAAAACTATAGTTTATTTATGAACGTGATTTTGCTGTCACAAAGCTTACTGATTAATCGTCAAGCTAATCAATAAAGTATTTATACATGTACAAGACTTCAGCCTCCTTAGGAGCACACTGATACATTGTGAAATGAAAATAAATGATTATCGTATTTTCAATAGTTATGTTTTCAAAATCACACCTATGTATTATAAAAGTAGTATACATGAATTACAGTCAATAATAATGAAAATGTAATTGTAGGTATGGCAGATCTCACACAAATCGTTCTCGGTACCTGTAAAAATAAAGTGAAATGTTACAAACAATATAATTGTGTCAGTTTAAGTACGATTATAGACAGCTGTGACCTTTAATTAATGGTAATCAAAAAAAGTGTTTTAACATATGGTCTGCAATGCAGTGTCTATGATAATCATATTAGGGATGTAAATGTTTGTTTTTCCATTAAAATTTATGTATTAGGTCTTCTTTTCTTTTCCTTTTTCTAACTTTTTAAATAATATAACGTGACGCTACCCAAATTGGTAATCTACCCAAATTGGTACTCTACCCAAATTGGTACTCTACCCTAATTGGTACACTTTTAATATATAAGAAGCAGAATTTTCAGTGTACACTCTAAACTGACAATAACTGTCCTGAACAAAAATCAAGGTCATTAACAGTAACCATGACAATTTTTATATGCCATACTCTTTCCTGTTGCTTATTATCTCTATTTAAAATGAAAATAAGGAAATTGTGAACAAAATCCGGGAAACGACGTCGTGCGATAACCCTAAAAACACCATATATTTTAAAACACGGAAAACAATTGCTGAATGGGACATTTTTGACAGATATGTGGCTTTAATCAACTAAAATATATTTGAATTTTCCTTAAATGAATTCAAACATATTTATCATGTCTAGACATTTAGTAATAAAATCAAATTTAAGAGGTGTACCATTTTGGGTACTCAAACCTGCTGAAACACAGGGATTGACCTGGCATACTTCAAAACTCTATTTATAAATAGATACACTAGTTCTGCTGACAAGTAAACAAATCATGAAATTAAAACTGAAGACAACTATTTGTGGAATGTTAAAAGAACAATCTGGATTCAAGCACATGTAAGAAAAGCTTTGCGATTTTCTTCAAAAGTGTACCAATTTGGGTAGCGTCATGTTAGATATTTGATATTTATGCAAGATCAGATAACCAATGAATATATTTTACAAACACGTATAACATTACGTGCTAAACTATGTATGTTCACATTTATCATTTGGTACCATATTGATTACAGTAACTCAATGAAAAGTCACTTTATTTGGAGCTGGCACAATAATAAACATGTAGTCCACTATTATGTGCAGCTAGTAAAAGGTAATGGCCAAATTCTTAATTTAATCGCAGATTTTAACATTGTAACCTTCCTCATAACTTTCCCGATTACCTAATTAAGAAATAATTCTATTGCCATAACGTTAGTGTAGTCAGAAAGACTTACTCCAAATGAAAATGTGTGGTTGTGTATATCTAAACAAAGTTGCATTTGTTCCTCATTGTGCTTCGTATATGGAAACAGTAAACCTATTTTCTACGGAACTTGTATTGACAGACATTCGTGACGTAAGTTTGTAACACTGATGACAGCTTTTAACTACTTTATATTTATCTACCTACCCAAACATTCCGCTGTGACGTGTTGATAATGTCGGGCGTCTGATAAACATCTGTGAATGGAAGGAAAGCATCATAAAGTCACGACTTTGTGTAAATGTTGAACAAGTTTTAGGGATGTAGCATGCAGATAAATCATCTTGTAGGGTTTATGTTATTCAATTTGACGCCTCTGTTTGATATCAGGAGAGAGAATTTGTAATTCTAGTTGAAATATATTGATTGTAATTAATGAAAGCCAATCAAAAGATAATAGTACTGAGGAGTAAATGTTTTACGTTTATTTCCAACAGTGCTTGCCAGAAGTAGGAAACTGTGCTACTAATTGTTTCATATCATTCTAGTAATCCCTCAAATCTGCGCTAGAACTGACCTGATTTTCAGTATCAAGTGACCTGTACGCATCTCCAGGTTCATGATACTCCGGTCGTGTTTGCTCGTACGCAATAGAGGCGCGGTGGTCACGTGGTGTATGCCGTACTTCCATCGGCATATACATACGAGGCTTCAAAGAAAATGAGAAGACTGATAATTTTATGTTGTGCAAGTGTAGAAACGTATATATCATACCCATGACTGAACGTTATGTTGCCATCAACATTAACAGTTACTGGAAATTAAAATCACAACGTTCCTTGCAAATTTTGTCTTTTTATTTCACATTTAAATTTCCGAAAACTATGCCAATATTTGACGATTTATTTTCGGTGATTTAAACCATTTTAATTCATCTTGCAAAGGCAATGAGAGGAGCCTAAATAGGAATTTAATACTTCTAACTGAAATGGTATTGGAATGCATATTACCGATTCTGTATCGAAATCGTTGGTACCACTCCACCCATTGTAATATCCGCTCGGCCGATCATTCCTGGAGCTTCCCCACATGTGGTCTGAGTTAGATCGTTTCCGCCTCCCGTCTTCTCCAACGTTATATGCTCTGTTAGACTGCCACTTCTTCAACTTTGTCGGCATGCTGAACTCACTACCATACACCCTGTGTTGCCTTCGGAAAAAATGTAAAGTAGAACATTTAAACGACAAATTTACCGGTCCACAATTTTTCTCGAATTTTCACTATATTTACTTCTGGTAATTAGCCAATTTTTGAAAAAACTGTTCTGGTGCACTCAAACTGGAAGTGGGTGAATCCTCTTTATTTATTTTGATTGTCATCGTCGAAAATAGCACCCAAAATTGCGACATTTTCTGTTTTAAAAATGTAGGCAAACTTTTATTTGTTACATTTTTTCTTCATATTTGTGATCATAATATGTAATTATTTCTACTCTTCAGAAAGTAGTACAGTTTGACGACATAAAACATATTTTAGATATTGTTTTTGATAAAAAAAGGAATTCTGTCATACACCTCTACAGGGGAATTTTTATTTGGTCACAGCACATGCCCCCGGGACCTTTTGAATCTTTTTATCGTATTTCAAGGGTTTTGCATTAATGATGCTACATATAACATTTAGCTTTAATAAAATTGGCTCGTGGGCAAATTTTCATTGTTCGTTAAAGAGTTCCTTTGAAATATATTAGGTATACTTTATATTCATTTATGGCATTCCATATTTTTGGAAAACCGCGCAAATTTCGAATGACGCTACGCCGAAATTTGTGGAGTTTTTTTTTCAAATTCCAGAATGGTATGCGATATATTATGACATTTCACTTGGGAATGTTTTCATCAAGTGAAAACTGTTTAAATATAATATCGGATGTTTAAAATTAAATCGAATAAAAGCAATAAAATGAAAATAAGATGATATTTCTGAGGTTTCATATATGTGATACGTTGTCCTGTTTTATGAACTACAGTACCTATCTTTCTTCGTCTTCCTATTCCAGCAGATACAGACGACGATGACGACGACGATGATGACCACTGCTCCCCCTACACCACTGAGCACGGCCAAAATGTTGGCGAGGTCAGCAGACTTATCGCAGTGGTCACTGTAGTGCTCAAATATGGAATTTGGATGACACCTGTAAAGGTAAGGCACAGAACATGAATTTTTTGAACAACTACAACTAGCTATAGAATAAAGCTCTCTAACATATGTCACCATGATTGGTGAATTTACATGTATTTATAACTAGAGTAGCGACTCGCTGCCTTTTCCCAAATCGTATAGCAGTTTAACGCGGATAATGCGGTTTCCTATGGTGGAAATGTCAGGATTGGAACGTTAATATTGATGGCACGAATAAAACCAACATAAATTCTTACTTCGTTCAATACATTCTATATTGACAGAACCACGCCATAATATGTATGTCATAAGCATTGGAAAAATCTAAGTCCACTGTGTTGATAACATTATATATACAGTTAAATGTGTTCCAGGGCTTAACTCCCCTTACTCTGTAAATTACATATACAATATCTTATAATGTGGTTTTACAAAAGATATTGCAAAAACGCATTGAACGCCGTTATTTTCCAATAAAAATTGAACAAGATGTTCATGTTAATTGAATTTCCCGGTCAATGTATCTTGATACCAACTTCAGTTTACACGAAACATTTTTCACAATTGATGTATTATCCTAACATTTAATGTAGTACAAGACATAAAATAACAGTTTATGGAACTTTGAATTAAAGTTTAAATGAAACAAGATTCCACCATGAACTGATTCATATAAATAACGGATTATGGAGTGAGTGACGTACTTGCATATGGCATCTTCTTCCGGCTGCGGGTGTAACAAACACTCTCCGTAATCACCGCACGTTCCTGGTAGACATTTACTTCTACATACAAAACCGCCATTAGAATCTTCAATGCAGGCTAGGTATGAGTTGCAGTTAGTTTGTAAATCACAAGTGGTCATTTTTTGTTCTGGAAGAAACCAAAAATTAATGAACTAGACGTGTATAACTTCAGTTGTAAATATGGCATGTTGAAATCGCAATTGGATAAAATGCTATAAATCCCAATAATACAAATAAAATAATATATAACAAGGCGTATTCATGATAAGAAATAAAAATACATATGTACCTAAGAAACAAATGAACAATTCCCCGTTATTAATATGCTAGTTTTTTTTCGGGGGTAACAACAAGTATGTAATGTTCAATTCGATAAAAAATTGAAATTAAAGGACTATGTATGGTTTGTGCTCTTTTTAAACGAACTCTATAGTTTTGTTGACAAAAAAATGGCAAAAATTGTCAAAATTTCCACATTTATATAATTTATGCATATTTTGGATGAGTACGGTGGCTCCAAAAGCTCCAAAATTAGAAAACAGTCATTACAGTTGAATCATGGATATACTCAATATTTTAAATACAAAAATTTGATCACTAAATAACTGTTTTGAATTGACGGATTTGGGGGCCAAAAAAGGCCCAAACTATCTATAGTCCATTAGGTAAAAAAATGTTCTATAAGGTATCATTTTTTGAAAATGGAATTCTGACTGAATGTGAAGGTATACAATGCAATGTCTTACGTTTAGAAATGAGGCTGTCCATCTTCCCTCGTGTCTCCTCGGGTTTTACATGATATGTGGCATTATTGATAGTCAAGGTTGTGTCTCTCCATTCAGTTTCATTAAATGTACTCAGAGCGTCGTCTTTATGTATACCTTGACAATCCACTGTGTAGTCACATACAACACTACCTTCCCTGGAATATAATGTAAAACAACATGTGACCTGATAAATTGGTTCATGTCCTTATTCCATATATTTCATGGGAACACAGTACCGAATCATGACGTTTAATAAAGGAATGCTATGTTATTTTATCTCATGGGCTATATACCATCTACATTGTTAATTTAATATTTTGAAATGCTTCTCAGAACGACACAATCCTATTCTTTGTAGGCATTATACCATTAATCACGTCTAAAAGTATAACTTTATAAAATTCTTATCACTCAGCGAAAAGCAAACTACATGCATTTTGCATGAAGATACCTTCACCTGCATATTGTATGCTATTCTAAATATAAAGTTTAGCCTCAAGGTAAATATAGAGGTCATATAGAGGTCAAAGAGTTTTCATTGTTTAAGTCCTAATGAGACTAATTAACGTAAAAGTCCACGTGATACCCGATAACGTTTGTGTGGGACTAGTATCTCCAGTGGTGATGGAACGTAACTCTTTGTAATCTTCACACCGAAATGACGTTAGGGCTGGATATCATCTTTTGACGTCATTTCTTCACCAATAGAAACAATAGTTCCGCTCAAACGTTATTAGGTATCACGTGGTACATATATTAGTCCCATTAATGCAATATTAGTGTAGAAGTTATATTTTATAGTTTTTTACCTTCAAGTCATGAGTTTGTAATTTCAATTCAGAAAACATGATGATGAGGAATTTAAATAGACCGCAGTGACCTACTTAATAAGCAATTGTTTTATTTTTGTTTACGAATGCAGATTGATCTTGGCATGACCTGCATCAAACATTTGTCCAATAATGTAATTCATACAAAAAATGTAACTACTTTTGCCTGGTTATAATGCATTTATTTGACCCCGAATATACATGTATATAGATTTTAATGTCATGCGAATGGAAAAAAAGTATACAGTAATCAATCTATAGATAGGGTCTTTGTTGGGGTAATGTAGTTAAAGAAAGGATATTTACACATGTTCAGATCGTACTTACGTGAAATTTGTAACAGTCACTTTCGTAACTTCAGTCATATCATCGTATTTAGCTCTTATCTGGAAATCAAATCGAAAACTCTTCAAGCAAAATAGAATTATAATGGAGAATAAATATAAATACATATTAACTAGACATTTAGATAGTATAATATTGAAATCTCTGTTTATAGGTTCAAAGTAAAATAAATCATCGTACATTACTTAAGTGTCCACACACAGGAGGGATTCATTCATCACAAAATTGTCACTAAGGTGTAATGTTTGTATATCTATTAATTGAATACTAATGACATGTCTCAGATTTGAATTAGAGTTATTTCCCTTCCTATGTTTGTTTGCAATGTAGGGGTCACTGAAGTGTATGAATTGATCTTGCAAAAAGGGACAAATGGTCTATATAGTTTTACGTTCTTTTCCGTTAATGAGATGGAATAATATTTATATTTAAATGGGCATGGTCGCATTTCTTGCAAAAGGCAAAACACTGGTTTGTGGGAGGAGGGTAAAAACATATATCCACTAATAAATACTTCTGACACCTACTGTAACACTCTATTGTAAATAATATCTTAATACGTACCATCTTCTCAAATGCCACTTTGTATTCTTTGAATTGTTCAGACGAGGGGACGTTCAGGTCAGGACTAAACTCTACGTCTACAACAACCACCAGATCAATCGAAAGTAGCACTTGTTCTGAAATGAAAAAAAGAGATGCAAATAAATGGTAAAGGTGATTCTTGGTGCATCTACATTGGTAATGATCTAAAAGGAACATTGAATGACATGTGAAATGAAAATTAATAACTAGGCCTACTTATTTATAATTTATGCTATCCAAACTATTGCTTAGATAAGTGCAACCACATTCAGTAAAGAGAAAACATCTTTGTAGATTCATTTGATTTCTCGGCAATATATGATCTTTATGTTTTACATGTAAACTTAGAGATTAGCATTAACATTGCGATAACATTCGTGCCTAAATATCGTCCTATTAAATCTGTTGTCATTAACTGATTTCAATTGGTTAGGATAACGCCATATGATGCCGTACAAAACGTAGTATATCATAGTTCCGTAACACTGTGTGTTAGATTTGTCTCTCGTTTGGCTTGGTAAAATCTGATTCAATATACATTAACGTTTAGCTTAGAAACCACGGCGACTGTACGTAGTTACCAGCGTTAGTCTGTCTTAAACCAAATGAGATATGAAATATAAGGATTGGTCTTCATTTTGACTGCGTATAAATATTAATTTAAGGACATAATTAATGGAATATGTTTGTTGCCAACTTTTTTTGATCCTACGCATGTTTTCCGTGCTCACGTGATATATATAGAGTATGTAGATGTAGACAATAAACTTGTGTGTACAATATGTGATGGTGTGTGTATGTGTATGTGTGTATATGTATTTGTGTATGTATATATATATATATACATACATGCATTGTAAATGTATGTATGCATGCATGTGGTATGTATGCATGCATGTGGTATGTATGCACATGGGTGTATTTATGTACATGTATGCAAGCTTATTTACTTACATTTCATGTATCGGTATTTTTTATCTATTTTTTTGTTTTGATGGAAAAAAGGAAAAGAAAATGCTCATGTTAAAATTTAGTATTCTCAGATCTGAGTGGAAAAAAAACCTACTACCGTATACGTAGTCAAAATGAAGACCAATCCTTAAATAAACCATTTATATCTTTATATACATATGAATATTATATAAATAGTCAGAACAACGATTATACATCGCAAAAAAATATAGCTGTATACTTTTGTTTATATCCTTTGACAATGTACAGATTGAATGTTCTATATAAATAAAAGATGGAGAGTCAATTTGTGGGCCCTCTAGTGGCCACTACCGATTATCAATATTTTTTGTTTACATATGCCCAGCGGTGAAGCCATCATCGGAGTCCCTTGTAAGTTGGGGGGGGGGGGTGTTAAACAAGAGGATCGATTTTCTGTTTGGTCCAGATTTGTTGGAACCAAATTATATTTTTGAATGATTTTACAAGAAATATTCTGCAATATTTACAGTCAGTGGTGAATTGATAGTATAAACCTCATTTATTTCAACCAAAGGCTACTCAACTTTATTTATCGATAGATTGAGTATGGCACGCGCAATTTGGAGCCGCGCGGATGGATATATGATGGTCCGCATCAGAAACTGTTAGTGTTTTCCGATCGTACGGTCGAGGAACGTGTAGGCCTATCAAAATAGGTTTGAACACATGTATAGGCGTATGTACATACAAATGTAGAAAAGCTACATAGTTAATGTTACTATCGTCTTTGGTATATATGATAAATATACAATGTTGTACAATGTACGGTTGTCCACATACCGATGATGTCGCAATGTTTACACGTGTCGGCAACGCTGTACTAGTGTTGTTTATTACAAGATGTACATCATATATGTATTTGTAACATTTGATCAATGTAGAACTCGTAAAGTTGAAGAACTGTTCGTCACACATCTCATGCAGGCGGCTTGAATCGGACGCCGCGTTACAGCTACGTTAAATATCCTGCCACGATATACCTTGTGTACACGTGTGTAACCATTCTATGCAAACGCCTAAAATTAAACTTATTTGCAATGTTGAGTTTTTGACATCATATAAATAAAACGATTTATAGTTTCATATCGGGAAACTACAAATATATGCTCTATAAGACGGAACTCATTTTAGTAGTATGTTCATTGAGAAATTGGCGGGAATTCCCGCCACTTCGACTGGCTGTTCCTAATGCCCGTCTGAACCAAACGATTTAATTCAATTTTAACCTTATAAATGTCATAAACACTAAAATATGTAAATATTGAGCTATGGAAATAATAATTAAGACTGTAAATCTAAGGATTAAAGTATCTTTCTAGTGGTTCTATCGAAGGATAAAGTTGAGTAGGGTTTCGCGGTCCATTTCAAATATCGATACCCTACTCAACTTTATCCTTCCATAGAATCACCAGAAAGATACTTTAATCCTTCATTGATCAATTAAAATTGAAAATATAACTTACTGTCAAAAAGTAGGTCTTAGAGATATGATTTTGTACAATGCCAACCCGAACTTACCAATCGATATCACCGTATCACCGGCAACTGTAGTAGGAGCGGGAATACTAAGGGTAGTGGTTCTAGTAACAGTAGTTGAAGGCATTGTAGATGTCCTATGCATGGACGTACTTGTCATAGCAGTACCAGTATTTGATGTAGTATTGGGTCTGGATGTAGTAGGTGTTGTAGTATTGGGTCTGGATGTAGTAGGTGATGTAATATTGGGACTGGATGTAGTAGGTGTTGAAATATTGGGTCTGGATGTAGTAGGTGTTGTAGTATTGGGACTGGATGTAGTAGGTGTTGTAGTATTGGGTCTGGATGTAGTAGGTGTTGTAGTATTGGGACTGGATGTAGTAGGTGATGTAATATTGGGTATGGATGTAGTAGGTGATGTAATATTGGGTCTGGATGTAGTAGGTGATGTAATATTGGGACTGGATGTAGTAGGTGTTGAAATATTGGGTCTGGATGTAGTAGGTGTTGTAGTATTGGGACTGGATGTAGTAGGTGTTGTAGTATTGGGTCTGGATGTAGTAGGTGTTGAAATATTGGGTCTGGATGTAGTAGGTGTTGTAGTATTGGGTCTTGATGTAGTAGGTGATGTAATATTGGGTCTGGATGTAGTAGGTGTTGTAGTATTGGGTCTGGATGTAGTAGGTGTTGAAATATTAGGACTGTATGTAGTAGGTGATGTAATATTAGGTCTGGATGTAGTAGGTGTTGAAATATTAGGACTGGATGTAGTAGGTGATGTAATATTGGGTCTGGATGTAGTAGGTGTTGTAATATTGGGACTGGATGTAGTAGGTGATGTAATATTGGGTCTGGATGTAGTAGGTGTTGAAATATTAGGACTGGATGTAGTAGGTGTTGTAATATTAGGACTGGATGTAGTAGGTGTTGAAATATTAGGACTGGATGTAGAAGGTGATGTAATATTAGGACTGGATGTAGTAGGTGTTGAAATATTAGGACTGAATGTAGTAGGTGTTGTAATATTGGGACTGGATGTAGTAGGTGTTGAAATATTAGGACTGGATGTAGAAGGTGATGTAATATTGGGTCTGGATGTAATAGGTGTTGAAATATTAGGACTGGATGTAGTAGGTGTTGTAATATTGGGTCTCGATGTAGTAGGTGCTGTAATATTGGGTCTGGATGTGGTAGGTGTTGTAATAGTGGGTCTGGATGTAGTAGGTGTTGTAATATTGGGACTGGATGTAGTAGGTGTTGTAATATTAGGTCTGGATGTAGTAGGTGTTGTAATAGTGGGTCTGGATGTAGTAGGTGTTGTAATATTGGGTCTGGATGTAGTAGGTGTGGTGGTAGTAGGTTTGGTGGTAGAAGTTGTGGTAGTAGTAGGTGTGGTAGTAGTAGGTGTGGTAGTAGTAGGTGTGGTAGTAGTAGGTGTGGTAGTAGAAGGTGTGGTAGTAGTAGGTGTGGTGGTAGTAGGTGAAGTAGTAGTAGGTGTGGTGGTAGTAGGTGTTGTAGTAGTAGGTGTTGTAGTAGTAGGTGTGGTAGTAGTAGGTTTGGTGGTAGTAGGATTGGTAGTAGTAGGTGTGGTAGTAGTAGGTGTGGTGGTAGTAGGTGTGGTAGTAGAAGGTGTGGTGGTAGTAGGAGTGGTAGTAGTAGGTGTGGTAGTAGTAGGTGTGGTAGTAGTAGGTGTTGTAGTAGTAGGTGTTGTGGCAGTAGGTGTTGTAGTAGTAGGTGTTGTAGTAGTAGGTGTTTTGGTAGTAGGTGTTGTAGTAGTAGGTGTTGTAGTAATAGGTGTGGTAGTAGTAGGTGTTGTAGTAGTAGGTGTGGTGGTAGTAGGTGTGGTAGTAGTAGGTGTGGTAGTAGTAGGTGTGGTAGTAGTTGGTGTGGTGGTAGTAGGTGTTGTAGTAGTAGGTGTTGTAGTAGTTGGTGTTGTAGTAGTAGGTGTGGTAGTAGGTGAAGTAGTAGGTGTGGTAGTAGGTGTTGTAGTGGTAGGTGTGGTAGTAGTAGGTGTGGTAGTAGTAGGTGTGGTAGTAGTAGGTGTGGTAGTAGTAGGTGTGGTAGTAGTAGGTGTTGTAGTAGTAGGTGTGGTAGTAGTAGGTGTGGTAGTAGTTGGTGTGGTGGTAGTAGGTGTGGTAGTAGTAGGTGTTGTAGTAGTAGGTGTGGTAGTAGTAGGTGTGGTAGTAGTAGGTGTGGTGGTAGTAGGTGTTGTAGTAGTAGGTGTTGTAGTAGTAGGTGTGGTAGTAGGTGAAGTAGTAGGTGTGGTAGTAGGTGTGGTAGTAGGTGAAGTAGTAGGTGTGGTAGTAGGTGAAGTAGTAGGTGTGGTAGTAGGTGAAGTAGTAGGTGTGGTAGTAGGTGAAGTAGTAGGTGTGGTAGTATTTGTGGCAGTAGTAGGTTTAATGGTAGTATTTATGTTTGCACTGAATGTAGTTGTTTCAGGTGTGGTGGACGTGTTAACACCAACCAATACGACTGCTATCAAAATCACTGAAATGAAACGGAATAGCATTAGGATCTTTAGTTTTAAAATATATTTTACCACTCAGTTTCATATTTTGACATAGTCATTACCATAGCAATCAATACAGTTTTTTTTTAATTGTTTTCAAGGACCTGTTGATAGCACTTTCAATACTGATTATGTTTTTGATATCAGTATTGGAACTGCATCATTTTGCGAAGTTTCGGAAAGAAACATAGGTATAGATTACCTATGATATGATGAACATAATGTTATTGATAACCTAGTAAAATGAGCATAAATACGCTGGTGTCCAGTTTAACCAAAGCGTAATATGGTACATGTCAGTAGTAGATTCCAGAATCTACTACTCATGTCAATAGTCCAAATTCCTACCAGCTTGCATTGACTGTAAGGTGTTTGTACTTACGCCGTAACATGGTGACATCAGGCGGTCTCTCCTCAGTATCTGGTCACTAACTATCAACAAAATAATAAATATAGGATATTAATTAATCTAATAGCAATTTCATTATATTAAATGAGTATTATTTTTTCCGAGTTTAATAAAATCTCAGTTCCCTGGTATATTTGAAGGAGCTGAGAAAATTCTACTGGATACATAATTCTATACTTAATCTTCTATAATTTCTACATGGTATCATTGCATTACCCCCTGGCCTGTCCAGCGAGTGATTCAGGTATAGTGCGTGTACCATTTTATATTATATACTCCTCATATTCTTACAATCATAATGGATTGCAAAAATCAAAAAGAGGTCGTCATTCTGTAACGACTTCTACAAATCGTTATGCCACATTACTTGTTACTGACGTGAAATCATGACATCACAATGGATCACCAGCCAATGAGAAACCTTCTATGTTATATTACACTATTAGATCACTGGATTTAGACGGATTATTTGCTTAAGTATTTAGCTTTATCCTGGATAAGGAATATAAAAAGACAGATAATTTGGTATAATTAATAAAAAAAACATTTATCTAGATACAACATAACACTATTTATCGGATAAGTGTATCAAACGAAAAATTCATGAAATATTTGAAAGTCATACCGTATATTTTGCGGTTCTATAAAGAACATGTTCACAAAGAATGACGCGAATAAAGCTAAAATTTTCACCGGCGAATTAGATCCGCTATATAGTAGTTAGAGTCAGAAAGTTATAGTTAATTTATCATTGCAGTGTTTTATTTAACTTAAAAAACACTGTAGACTGTAGGAAGGATACATTTTCCAATCGTAGAGTAAACTCCTTGAACCCACTGTTGGAGGAAGTTATATCATCAAAAACTTGAAACGAATTCAAAGGAAAACTCAACAACAATTAGAAGAATGAATATATCAAATTCCAACCTGCCTGCTATCCAAGCAGACTGGAACTGGAAACAATAACTATGATGGGCCGTGAGAGCGGTGAGAGCCAATAATGTAGAACATCGGCGACGGATAACAGGTAGTTGTACCAATGAAAACATAACCAACACTATGTTTGACTTTGATGTCACAGCAGGGATCGTTTTATTTAACTACGTCATCAAATTTTGTGATACGAGTCAATGAAAGTGCTCTGTGATCAACGCTCATTTTATAATTGCTGCTCAACATTTCAAGATGAGATCCTGTTCACATAACCAATACCAGTTTATTAAACCTCTTTTTAAAAAGCCTCTAAGGGGCCTACATTATATATAGTATTTCTTCTATTTTTCTGTTTGTTTATGAGGATATGATCTTCAATGAATCGTAATACTATCTTCACCACAACTAAGATCTATTAATGTCTATTGTAAACAAAGCAATGGTGAACTCAAAAATTGTGACTTGTTTTTTCTACACAAAACATGCAAGAAAACACTTGTTCTATAGCCTTTTACGACCATTTCCTGGTGCGGCAGATATAGTTATCACGCCTTACCTGTACTAACTTAAAAAAAATATCTTCAAATGAAACCTATCACATGTATGAAAGTAATACTGCGAAATGTTAAAACATAAAAACCTCAGATCAAATAAGATAGAAAGTGTTTATAGATCTCCTCATATAATAGGTTTATATTATATTTGATTATTTTATGCTGTTGTTTACATAATACATGGGTGGGATGGTCGAAAATAAGTTCCTGAAAAGCATACAAAATTATGACTACAATAATTTTCACTTAAATCGGATTGTGGAATCTCAAACTGGAAATGTACAGCTTGGTATATTAAGAAAACAGTGTTCTTTTGCTACCTGCACTGGCTATATTCAAGTCTCCCGAAAACTGTTTTCCTGGATTTTAACTAATTTACACCTAGACAGAAATTGTCCTCAGAGTAGTTTTCATGCGTGGTAAAATTGTGGACACCTTTGTCTGGGTGAAATGAGATGACAAATAGCAATATGTTATTTTCCATTTTTCCAAAAGTGTTAGTTTTTTGTAAAAATAATTGTTTCAAACAAACTTTTCCATTACAAATCCTTTTTGGTCAAGATTCTGTTAATCAAGTATTGGTGTGACTGAAATGTCATTGAAGAACATTTTCAGATAGATCGCACAGCACATTCTACCCGATTACATTTTACTGACAACAGACGAAACAGTTGTCCAATTCCTTAACTGCCGAGCACAAAGCAGAGGGAACTCTATACGCCATGATTATAGACTGTGGTATGTCGCAGACAAAGCAATAATAACCAGAGACACCCACCTTCCATACAGGGACAAGTATTGAAATAAAAGAAACACAATCATTAGTTAGACTTTTATGATCATATCCTGAGGCTTCAGTTATATTTCTCACGCCTTACCTGGAGATCTGAGAATTGTTTATATATCTCCCCATAAAATAGGTTTATATTATTTGCCATTATTTGATCCGGTTATTTACATAATACATGGGTAGGGATATAGATTCGTGGTAACCGTTTTTAATGGTTTTTTCATTGCATAAAGTTTGTAGTTTTTATTGTATGTGAGGGTAGATTTATCAGATTTATATAAGTTAATAAAACAGATGAAGTCAGTATGAGGATTATGTTTGAGTTAGAAAAAAAGACGACGCCCTGACTTCATCGCTACTAAGCTACCACACATTTACAAATACAGGAAACAATTCAAGTATTTCAAGTAGTTGTGTAAAACAATGAAACGGGTTCCTAAGGTAGTCCTAGATACCAGTAGTTTGTTTTAAAGAGGGACGGATATATTGATCTGCAGCTGACAATTTTATAAACGTTTGATGTCAACATGGGGCAAAGTAGCTTTTATATCATAGACCAAATTTAGCCTCAATTAAAGTACATACTTAAATAGTTACCAGGAGCATTGTTTGTATTGTGCAATGTTTGAGTGTTGTAAGTTGTTTCCGTCGTAAAATCGAGGATAAATCAATCCGCCCCTTTATCTGTATTGCATGGCCATATTTGATGAAACGAAAGGTATGCTCCCCTTTTTACATTTGTACCCTGAACATCAAATTATGAAAAAAATTATATGAGTGCTCATAATTAGTTAATAATTGCTTAGATCAGTAGATTATGTTTTCTCGATATTAATTTCCTTGGAATGTCACAAATTATACATTTAAATCCATAATCTTAAAGCACTTATGAATGCCATATTTAATTAATATAAATCTATATTATTATTTATGCCCCGGTGACAGTGTGATAGGGAGGTTTTTTTATCCAAAGGTGTGATATTTCCCGAGGGCTTGCCAAACGAAACCAGGTGCGTAACACAATTCTGTCACTTCAAAAAATGTTTACTAGTGTCTATAACAGGTACTACAAACGTTAGGTTGAGCGGTTTAAATTTTAAAGACTACACATTTGATACTGTTTTAACCTGTCATGTTGATGGTGGTTGTAAATTTTATGTTACAGATATGACATTAAAGGACGCATTTCAATCATTAAACACAATTTTGATGTATTTTAGGAACAAAGAAGAATAATTTGACCGACCTTTACAAACGCTGGTAGTACCTGGGAAACGTACACTATTGTGATATTTTGTCAACAATTTACTTGTCAATAGTAATACATATCTTTGACGCATACAGACGTTTGATCAACTTAGTTATGTTTAAGTTTACCGAAGAAGTTATATTATCACAAGCTAAAACATTGAATAAACTCCGAAAACCGTTTTATCCAATAATTAATGAAATCAGAAGATAGAAGACGTGTTGACTTCATAGAACGTTCTTTTTATTTCATTTGTACCATCCATTTTTATAGAGCTACATCAGTTTACAAAGTTGTGATAATGTAAAACTTGTATAATTAAGATTAATTACAACCGCCTTGGCATTTTGACATTGTCTGTATACTATGTAACTATGTATTTGGTGCTTTTTACCTACCAAGTTGTGATCATGATATGAAGGTCTTTATACTCTTTAGCTCATAAAACATGATTTTGATACCGTTTTGGGAACAAAAAAGAACCATGTCTTTGGCAATAGAACACTGGAACCTTTTGAGGATTTTTATTGTAGTAGAACGAGTGGGTTCGTGGATACATTTTGTGAAAAAAGGTTTGTTTAAAAATGACATACAGAATCGTTGTCTCGCATGTAACACTTTTGAATAAAAGGCTTTAATATGTATTTGCTTGTTTTTCCACAGCGGTTATTGCAAGTCACAAAACGCGCAAGCATATACATGCATATGTTTAAAAAGTTTACCTCTTTTATGCAGAAATAACAGCGTGAAATAAGAACGTTTTGTAATAAATCACCAATTTGAACGCCCCAGATACTTTTAATTCTCCCTTCGTCCGCTCTTATCGAAACATAAGCAAGGTCACATAATATTACAACACTGATATGGACCCCTTCAAATATGTGATATACTGTGACCACTGTATGTCATTTCCGCCCAAAGAGAGCATGGTCTCAAGAGAGATAGAACACACCACACTGCAAAAATGTAGCAACTGTGTGGCCCCACACATTGTAAGTGTATAATTTAATGTTAAATGCATTAATTATTTCATTGTGTGAAAATTTAGAATTGTAATGAAGCTATGTGCATTCCATGCATTTGGTATTTTTTGTATAAATGCACATGAAGCGATGTTTTGATTTCACCGGAAATCGTGCAGTTTGTCAATTTGATTCTCTGACATGTTTTTGAGTGATGTCGTTTTATTATTGCTGTTTATAAAGCAATACCTATCAGTCTTTACGATATTATTTTGTATCTTAGTGGTAGATAACCATGTATAACATGTATGCCCTAGCTAAATGTAAATTACTCGTGCACATGGTTTAATCATTGTTAGTCGGTATGCATAATAGAAAACCTCGTATAGGCAATGGTCGATGTATGCAGGTTGTCGATGTAAACAGGTTGTCGATGTAAACAGGTTGTCGATGTAGGCAGGTTGTCGTTGTAGAGAGGTTAATCATGTTAATTACAGTTTTCTCTTATTTTCATGTGTCAAATCATAATATTAAAGGATTTAATTGTTATATCCTATAATGATAAGGAAATCCCATCTTGATACTCAGAGATAGTATACCAAATGTCAATATATATATTTGTGCAATAGTTATTACAACTTTATTAGGTGTTTGTGAAATTAGCACTTATGTAATAAGTTTAACCCTTAGGATTAATACTTGTATCTGTAATAGTGAGTGACTACAGAAGTCAGAGATCATTAAGTAACAATATTTACTTGTTTGTATTTCAGGTTTTACTATACTCCACTATAAGCCACTATACACCACTTTATGTGGATCTGTAATAAAGGTTGGAAACAGTTCAAGGAACTTTCTGATTTTTTGAGACAGAACAGTAAAACAACGTCTATCAGCTGCACAGTACATGATGGATACATCCAGGGATCAGGATCCCAGCAAATCGTTTGAGCAAGGAGGGTATCTTGCGCCCATGCAGGAGTATGGGTCACCATTGCAGGTTCCCGACAACGCCCATGCTACTTCAACAGAGATGGAAAGGTCCCATCAGAAGAAAAACCTCACCAGAGGTGGGGAGGAACTGTATGAGGCCACGGTAGAGACAAGTACTGCCAAACTTATCAAACTCCGAAAAAGGGTAGAGGATACTATCGAGGAGTTTAATTCGGCCAAGCACCAAAGAGACTTAGTGATAAAACTAAAGGATCAGCTAGGAGTGGTCTATGACAAATACCTTGACGAAGTGAAAGGATTTATGAAATATTTAACCTGTATTAATACCTCCGCCAGTAATAGTGAGAAAGTTTCGCAAGAGATGATACATATCAAAATCTATAGAAAGGTAACAGATGTGCATAACGAGATGGTGGAGATTCTCAAGCAGCCAGAAACAGATATCGAAGAAAACAAAGAGCAGAAACAAGAAGTGAAAAAGAACTCTCAAACCAAAAATCATTCATCAGTGAGCAGTTCTACTACTAGTAGTTGCAGGAGTTCGCTATTAGCACGTCAACATGCAAAGTTAGAAGCAGCTAAAACTAGTTTGACATTTACACGCCAAGAAGTTGAGATGCAGAAACAACAGGCCAAGATGGAGGCTGAAATTCTTCGACAGAGAGCTCAGTATGAATCTGACCTCCAGTATCTAAAATCACAACGAGCAGCAGCCGTAGCTCAAGCCGAACTTGAGGCTATGTATGACGAGTTGGGTGAAGGCGACATAGACAGAGGACCACAACTCTCATTACCTTCAGTGGACAGGAAGGAGCTTGCAGCGCAATTTATCAATGCGCAGGGACAGACCGAGAGCCATGGAGCTCCTAGTGTAGAAAACAACACCCTTGCACCTATAAGTACAAGTCAAGATTCTACCTTTGAAGGAGGTGACCAATACATGAGTCTTCCATTCATGGAGAAAAAGGTCAGATAGGACGGTTAATGACAATAGCCAACAGATGGATCCTAACGCACCTAGTTTTTACCCAGAACGACTAGGATATTCTGATTTCACTAAGTACCTGTTACGTAAGGACTTGCTCCTGCAGAGACTTACCACCTTTGATGACAAACCCGAAACCTTTTCAATGTGGAAGGCTAGTTTTCAGTCTGTAACCAAAGAACTCGGCGTGACAGCTAATGAGGAATTCGACCTACTTTTCAAGTGGTTGGGACCGGAGTCCAAGAAGCACGCTTTGAGCATAAGAACCTCCAATCCAAACCCAGCTAGAGGACTGGAAAGACTTTGGGAGCGTCTCCACGAGCGATATGGATGTCCGGAAATGGTAGAGACCTCATTAAAAGGAAACTAGAGAAGTTCCCAAAGTTAGGTTCAAAGGATAATGCGAAATTATACGAATTAGCAGACATTCTTTCAGAAGTGGGAGCCATGATGGAAGATCTCATTTATGGCTCATTATTAGGCTATTACAACACCTCTTCAGGCGTCCTCCCCATTGTGGGTAAATTGCCTCTCCATATCCAAGGGAAATGGACAGTCAGAGCTGCTAGGTATAAGAAGGAGAAGGGCGTAGCCTTTCCTCTATTCTCGGAATTTGTGGTGTTCATAAAGGAGATGAGCTCTATGCTAAATGACCCCGGCCTTATATATAAAGATACGTCAATCACTCGTACAAGCAATGAACCACGTTCCATGGACAGAGTTCGGTCAAATACTCAGGTGAATAAGACCCAGGTGTCGTCTAACGAGAACTCTAACAAACAACCCAAGAAACAGTGTTTGATACACAACACATCTAACCACGACATAAATTAGTGCAGAGCATTCCGTCTTAAATCCTTGTCGGAACGGAGACGTATATTAAGCGAACACCGCTTATGTTTTCGATGTTGTGACACAGATGCTCATATATACAAAAACTGTTCAGTCTCTGTAAAATGAGCAGAATGCAGCAGCAGTCAGCACCCTACGGCGCTCCATCCCAGGGATGGACATTCTACATTCGGAAATCGAAATGGTCATAAGCCGGACAAAAACAATAATAATTCTACAAGTCCGAACGGCGGGGAGATAACGACTAGTCAGAACGGCGGGGAGAATGAAGGCGTTGTGAGTAAATGTACGCGCGTGTGTGGAGGAACGTTTACAAGCAGATCTTGTTCAAAAACCATACTTGTTCGAGTTTATAGGACTAACTCACCAGAGCAAGCTACCTACATGTATGCCATAATCGACGATCAAAGTAATCGGACATTGTGCAAGCCTGGTTTCTTCAATATCATAAATGTCTCAGGAGAGGCAGTTGAACAATATACTCTGGTATCCTGTGCAGGGGACTTGCCGACACAGAGTCGGCGCGCACATGAATTCTCAGTTTCCTCGCTGAACGGCCAGTTTACCTTACCGTTACCTGACATACTGGAGTGTGATCAGATACCCAACAACCGTACAGAGATTCCTTCTCCAGAGATCACCAACTATCACAGTCATTTGAAGGACGTCAAGTTGCCTCCTTTACGGTCCAATTCTGAAATTCTACTGTTGATTGGGCGCGACGTGCCAAGGCTCATCACATCTGTGAGCAGATTATTGGTCCACCCAATTCACCATTTTCCCAGAGGCTAAACCTTGGTTGGGTGGTTGTAGGGAATGTATGTCTGGGAACTACTCATCCTCCGAACCCATCTGAGGTTTATGTTCTCAAGACAAGGATACTTGGAGATGGTCGTCCTACATTGTTTGATCCATGTGACAATCAGTTTAATGTGAAAGGGGTTTGCGAGGAACCAATCATTGGACAAGGAGTATTTAAGCAGACTCAGAATGACAACAAAGTTGGCTTGTCTGTAGAAGACAGAACATTTCTGGATCTCATGGACAAAGCATTTGTACGAGACACAAATGGTAAATGGACTGCTCCGTTGCCTTTTCGTGAACCTCGTCCTAGACTATCTAATAATATGCACCAAGCCCTTAAACGAGCTCAGCTTCTCGATGTCTCTCTTCAAAGGAATTCTGTTAAGCGTGAACACCTTGTCACCTTTATGAAAGGAATCTTAGACAACAGGCACGCGGAAGTGGCCCCTACACTTAATGATGACGAGGAGTGCTGGTATTTGCCTTTTTTCGGCGTTTATCATCCTAGGAAACCAGATAAGATCCGAGGGGTTTTTGATTCTTCAGCCAAACATGAAGGTCTATCTTTAAACCAGGTGTTGATGAAAGGTCCCGACCTAACAAACAATCTCCTAGGTGTTCTTTTGAGATTTTCTTTTGCTATTAGTTGCGACGTGGAACAGATGTTCTACTGTTTTGGGGTCAGGGAAGATCAGCGCAACTTCCCACGTTTCCTTTGGTATGAAGACAATAATCCAACAAAACCGTTGACAGAGTACCGAATGTGCAAGCATGTATTTGGGAACAGGCCTTCACCGGCGGTAGCCACTTACGGTCTTCGGAAAACAGTCCAGGAAACTGAGAACACGTTTGGTGGTGATGTTACAGACTTCGTAACAAAGAACTTTTATGTAGACGACGGGCTTACATCAGTTCCCACCGCTCAGGAGGCGGTTAGCTTGTTGAACAGAACAAAGGAAGCTCCAAGTACAGGAAATATCAGACTTCATAAATTCACCTCTAACTGTGAAGATGTTCTTAATGCCATGCCTGCAGATGATCTCGCTGGCGAATTTAGGAAGATAGAAATTGCCACGGAATCCCTTCCTTCACAACGGAGTCTAGGTCTGTGTTGGGAGCTAGAAACCGACGTATTCACATTCAACATATCTACAGAGACCAAACCATATACTCGTCGTGGAGTCTTGTCTACCATAAACAGTCTGTATGACTCTCTCGGGTTCCTTTCACCAGTAACTGTTCAAAGCAAGATTCTCCTCCGTAACATGGTGGTAGGAACAGTAGACTGGGATCAGCCACTGCCTGAGGAATTCAAGAGCTCATGTGAACACTGGGATACCTCAGTAGAACTACATATCTATTCTGACGCTGCTGAGAAAGCGATCTCAGCTGTCGCGTATTTGAAATCTGTTGACGAGAAAGGACAGTCATGCTTTGGTTTTGTGCTAGCGAAATCAAAAGTAGCACCGCGTCATGGTCATACAATTCCACGTCTGGAATTATGTGCCGCAGTCTTAGCCGCGGAAATAGCAGAGATTGTCACAGAGGAGCTATCCTTTCCCCGAGAACATGTGTTTTCCACACTGATAGTAAAGTTGTACTGGGCTACGTAACTAACACAACTCGACGGTTTTATATCTATGTAGCCAACAGAGTCTGCAGGATCTTGGAATTTTCTAGACCAGACCATTGGTTTTACATCTCTACCGAGAACAAACCTGCAGATGTCGGCACTCGATACATCGATCCAGCTCGCTTAGAGGAGAGCATGTGGATTCAAGGACCTAAACCAAACATATCCTCAACTGAATCCTTAATTTTCCCTTTGGTTACCCCAGAGGAGGATACTGAAGTTCGACCTGAGGTTGTTCACGTGGCTAAAACTGACATAACGAACAGTGAGAAACCTCATAATTGGTCAGAGCGATTTGAGAAGTTCTCAAGTTGGAAAAGGCTGTTGTTGTCAATATCTTTGATGAAACACTTAGCTGAGTCTTTCAAGTCAAATCACGGCAAGTGCATAGGATGGCACAAGTGTGATATTTATCGGTCAGTTGAAAACTGTGCTTCTGCTGAAGCATTTATTATCAGAGAATTACAAAGGGAATTATATGGGGACATTAGGAAATGTCCAAAGGAACTTTCACCCTACTTGGACGAAAACGGGATAATACGTGTTGGAGGAAGACTACGGAACTCAGATTTACCGAGACACGAAGTGAACCCTATCTTAGTACCCGGCCGACATCACGTCGCGATGCTGTTGACTAGACACTTCCATAACGCTGTTCAACATCAGGGTAGACACCTGACAGAAGGGGCGATAAGGGCCGCAGGCTTTTGGATCACTGGGGGCAAGAGACTGGTTTCTTTCGTCATTTATCACTGTGTGAAGTGTCGGAAACTTCGAGGAAAGCATCCCCAACAGAAGATGGCTGATCTACCAGTGGATCGTGTTACTCCAAGCCCGCCATTTACATTCGTTGGTGTCGATGTTTTCGGACCTTGGACCATTGTCACGCGCAGGACAAGAGGCGGTTCAGCTTCAAGTAAACGCTGGGCAGTGCTCTTTACGTGTCTGTCATCTAGGGCGGTTCATATTGAGTTACTAGAAGAAATGAGCTCATCATCGTTTATAAACTCTGTGACAAGATTCTACTCCATTAGAGGAAAAGTTGCAAAGTTTCGTTCTGATAGAGGAACCAATTTCGTTGGGGCAATCTCGGACCTGGATGCTACAGCAATCTTCATAGAAGACCCAAACATCACGGAATTTCTCCGTGAATCTGGTACCATCTGGAAATTTAATCCTCCCCACTCCTCACACTTTGGAGGCTCCTGGGAAAGGATGATTGGCGTTGCACGACGCATACTAGACTAGTTCCTCAACAACAATCGTAACCTCACGCACGAAGTCTTGTCGACATTTATGGCAGAAGTAACAGCGATCATCAACGCACGACCATTGATTCCTGTTTCAACAGATGTAGATGAACCATTAATCTTATCTCCAGCAACCCTTTTGACACAGAAAACAGGAAGTCGGATCGAGTCGTTTGAACATTTTAACCAGAAAGACATGCTTAGATCACAGTGGAAGCATGTGCAGGTGCTCGCTGAGCAGTTCTGGAGTCGATGGCACAAGGAACTTCTACCTGTGTTGCAGGCCAGGAGGAAGTGGAATCACGAGTCTCGCAACCTAGAGGAGGGAGACGTTGTTCTCATGAAGGACGAACAAACAGCGCGCAACGATTGGCCTCTTGGTGTAATCACGCGTACCTTTCCTAGTGAAGATGGACTTGTTAGGAAAGTTGAGATTCATATATCGCGAGAAGGAAAGAAGTCAACATTCGTCCGTCCAGTTACTCAGGTTGTTGTCATTTGTTCCAAGGAGACATAGACTGTCAGCTGTGGTCAAGTGATAAACTATGTTGTGTATAATTGATGTCTAAGTGTGTAACAGTTTAGTTCATGAACATCATGTTGAAACCTTTGCAAAATTTACTGTTAAGAGCTGGAATTATTTTGTTTATAAATATGTTACTCTTAAGTTGATTAGAGATAAAGTTAGTGATATTATTAATATCAGACGGGGAGTGTGATGGAACCAGGAGTTCTCTCCCTTTGATTGATAACTTAATATATAGGTATGGTATTAGAGTTACCTGCCTGTGTCTATGTATTTCCGCCCAAGAGAGCATGGTCTCAAAAAGATTAAACAAAAAACACTGCAAAAATGTAGCAACTATGTGGCCCACACTTGTAAGTGTATAGTTTAATGTAAATGCATTAATTATTTCAGTTGTGTGAAAATTTAGAATTGTGATGAAGCTATGTGCATACCATGTATTTGGTATTTTTTGTATAAATGCACATGAGCGATGTTTTGATTTCAACCGGAAATCGTGCATTTGAGAATTTGATTCTCTGACCATGTTTTTGAGTGATGTGGTTAATTATTGGCTGTTTTTAAGCAATCCTATCAGTCTGTACGATATTATTTTGTATCTAGTGGTAGATAGCCATGTATACATGTATGCCCTAGCCTAAATGTAAATTAATCGTGTACATGGTTAATCATTGTTAGTCGGTATGCATATATAGAAAACTCTGGTATAGGCAATGGTGCGATGTATGCAGGTTGTCGATGTAAACAGGTTGTCGATGTAGACAGGTTGTCGATTGTATGCAGGTTTGTCGTAATGAGAGTTTTCATGTTAATTACAGTTTTCTCTTTATTTTCATGTGTCAAATCATAATTTAAAGGATTTAATTGTTATATTTATTTATATAAGGAAATCCCATTTGATACTCAGAGATAGTATGTACCAAATGTAATATATATATTTGTGCAATAGTTTATTTACACACTTTATTAGGTGTTTGCGAAATTAGCACTTATGTAATAAGTTTAATCCTTATGGATAATAATTGTATCTGTAAGAGTGAATGACTACAGAAGTCAGAGGATCATTAAGTAAACAATATTTACTTGTTTGTATTCAGGTTTACTATAACTCACTATTAAGCCACTATACACCACTTTATGTGATCTGTAATAAAGTTGGAAACAGTTCAAGGAACTTTCTGATTTTTTGATACAGAACAACAAGGACTCGGTCAAATGATTCCGACTACAAATAATTGACATTTCCCATTAAAACCTGATGCCAAGTGTTATTGATGTAACCAATACACTGTTAGACTTGAAATATATATTGACTAGTCATAGACTAAATTAGCTTATATTCACTAAACCCCAGTTTGTATTGATGTAACTAATTTACGTTTATACCTCTATTACAATAGACTAGAACGTTGTACGAGTGTCTTAGCTTGAAACTAGCTTGAATGCATAAAGTCACATTTAACGTTTGAAACTTTGACTAGCTAATATAACTTGAGTAATAAATACATTAGAGTTACATAATGGCTTACGATACATTAACACACTAATTTATACATTTTTGGCATTTAGCAGTAGGCGCATAGCATTGCTTAAATACATTTAAGCCTAATGACTTGGCTATATACATTAGTCTACACACAGTTATATACACTTAGTCTACACACATAGCTTATATATCCACTAGTCCTACACACATAGTTTATTACACTTAGTCTACACACATAGCTATATACACTTAGTCTCAACAATATATACACTTAGTCTACACACATAGCTTATATACACTTAGTCTACACACATAGCTTATATACACTTAGTCTACACACATATATTAGTACTATTTACACTTTAGTCTACACACATAGCTATATATCACTAGTCTACATATATGCATATAGTACACTTAGTCTACACACATAGCTTATACACTTAGTCTACACACATAGTAATTACACCTTAGTCTACACACATAGCATATACACTTAGTCTACACACATAGCTTATATACTTAGTCACACACATAGTTATACACTTAGTCTACACACATAGTTTTACATCACTTAGTCTACACACATAGTTATATACACTTAGTCTACACACATACTATATACATTTAGTCAACATATCATAATACACTTAGTCTACACACATAGCTTATATACACTTAGTCTACACACATAGCTTATATACACTTAGTCTACACACATAGGTTATATACACTTAGTCTACACACATAGATTACATACACTTAGCCTACACTCATAGCTTTATACACACTTAGTCTACACACATAACTTATACACACTTAGTCTACACCATAGCTTATACACACTTAGTCTACACACATAGCTTATACAACTTAGTCTACACAGACACATAGCTTTATACACTTAGTCTACCACATAGTTTAGTTATTAAACTTATCACACACAAGTTTAATACACTAGTCTACACATATACTGTCTAAACATATTACAACTTAGTCTACATCACATATCTTATATACATCTAGTCTACACACATAGCTTATACACACTTAGTCTACACACATAGCTTATACACACTTAGTCTACACACATAGCTTATACACACTTAGTCTACACACATAGCTTATACACACTTAGTCTACACACATAGCTTATACACACTTAGTCTACACACATAGCTTATACACACTTAGTCTACACACATAGCTTATACACACTTAGTCTACACACATAGCTTATACACACTTAGTCTACACACATAGCTTATACACACTTAGTCTACACACATAGCTTATACACACTTAGTCTACACACATAGCTTATACACACTTAGTCTACACACATAGCTTATACACACTTAGTCTACACACATACTTGCTTACATAAGTTTAGTCTGCAGACGAAGTACATGTATTTAACTATACCTAGTTTCATAAACTCAAATCCTACATACATGGATTACAAACTTATTCGCATTGAGCGTCTTTTTGACTGAGGTACTCTTTGTCATATTACACCTAATTGAATTACACTTAGCCAAAATTGTCTATTGCCTATTTTCACTTAGCCTATACAAGGTATTTTCTTTTTAATGAAATGTAACGGAATGGAGATTTTGGTCATCTTGTTCCTCAAATATTTTTAATAATGAAATCAAAGAATGTTATTTTTTTCATAATAATGTTAAAACGATATACCGCAAGTTTTGTTCGACAATTTGTTCGACAATTAGCCATTAACATTAAATGACGAAATAGATATACAGGAATGTTTTAGTAAATAAAACAATAACATCAAACATGTAACTCACCCTTGCAGCTATTTCCTTTTTTGGTCAACTTTTGTTTAAAAAAGTGTCAGAAGTCCTTTTTGGATCACATATCCTATAATATAACACAAATGTTTCCGTTTTCACTAAGGTTTTAAATTAATTAAATTAATGTTGTTGGGTTTTTTTTACAAATTTCCTTATGATCTTGACGATTGGCAAGTTCACTTATAGTAATAGTTATTTATCTCGAGAAACGGGTGCGTGCTGTTACATATTTAATGACGTCACCAAAGTAAACATTACATGAATAGAGAACCTGTTATCACGTGATCAAAGCCTGAGTAGATTTATTTAACGATTCAAATAGGGATTTAGATAACACAACCTCGTCGTAAAATACAGAACTTGCTTATATATAAAAATTATTATAATATTTGGGCTGATTTTTGTATTGTGTGACCGTGCTTATGTTCCATGATCCTTGATAAAAGAATTACCTCGAAAATTTGACAATCTGTTTTGTTCACACTGTTAGAATTATTGATTTCTCTATTTCTCACCATTCCAAATTACACGTGTCCTATCATAGGGTTTTAAAGATCCAGTGCTGTATGGAGTATAACGGCTCATATAACTCCTTTGTAACAACAAATTATATACACCACATGTAGTAATGGGTAATATTGATATATCAAAAGAGAAAAGTTGAACCATTGATATTTGTATAAACAAACACCTTGTAGAATAACGGAAACTTTTTAAGAAAAGATATCATATTTTTTTGAAATAATTAAAGAAATCAACACATTTCGCATGCATTCATGCACAGCCAAATCTTCCTTAGCGACAACCTCTGTATAGAGACCAGTTGAATAACCACTCATGGCCACAAATTGTCAATTTCAACACAGTTTGCACTGTGTATGAATATCATAATGTTTTCTTTGTCCCAGATAAATACATATATTAATTTGAAACATACATTAACATATACCTTTAACAGATATAGATGCAAAAACATATTAAATAAATCCATATAATATGTTCAAATATATCTCTATATTTACATTTACTTGCATCTTCTACTATATACACTAACCAAGGCAAAGTGAAGTCTATTGTGACATAAATGCCACCCAAAACGTGACCATTGTGACGTGATTAGTGTTGATATGGTTACGTCAACTGATCACCGTCAAAATGGCGGTGCCATCTTATGGATTAAATCGTCGTTGCTAAACAGTTTTCCTGGTTTAGATTAAACAATGTTAATGCAAAGTTCCCTAATTGAGTTAATAATGTAAATATAAGTATTAAACAATCTTCCTATGGCACCTTTGGTCTATATAGATGCCAGAGCTTTGCAGACAATCATCTCATAATGCGCGCTAAGAAGCTCTGGCATCTAATAGACCATACATTGTAGATGTCATAGGAAGACATGTTATTAATGTTTAAATAATGACAAGTCCTTGAGTGACGGGACATCAATTAAGCGTGGTCTGATTTACAAGTCCTTGTGTGACATGTGACCATTTATCTATATAACGACACTAGTAACACTAAATATAAATACCCATAAAGACGAGAAAGCAGTTTGCATTGAATTTTCCAATTATAGAAAGTAACATTCATGTATTCATTAATTACAATGAAAACAGAGTACTTTCAATAATAGTTATGGTATGAATACAGTGTATATTCCCTTCTCAAGATGATGATCCGATTCTAATTTCTGTTATTACTAGCATGACAGTTATGACATCACAATGATAATGACGTCAAAAAGCAGATGGCAGTTCGTTGCTCTGGTGAATGCCAACTACGTTTGGTAAGGTTATATAGTAAAATTGAAAATATAAATATGTTTCCTACGTATTACGGGTTATTGATCAGTTTTGTGGTAACCGATATACTCTGCTTTGGTTTTGCAAACAATTTTTTTTCACATACGAAACCTATATTAGATCGAATGTTAGGAATTGCACTTGTATCTCATGCTAAGTATATTGTAACCAGAAAATATGTTCAAAGGGATAATATCGATTTTCTGTCGCTAATACGACATTCTTGATTTAATGTACATATTGAGCAAACTGTGGAAGGCTGTTAGTTGAACTTTTTTTAGTGTTGTGTTGATTCTAACTCAGAAAAGTGTTCTATTGCAAGTAATAAAAAATGCAATGTTTTTATACAACCATAACAGTCCAGTTCTGTTCCTGGTAAAAGTTGATGCAATGTGTTTATAAACATAATCGGCAGTTATATCAATGACATTCTATCATAATAAAAATAATAATTTATGCTTGATTAGGTAGAAATGATAACTCTTGCATTTTTATTTTTTTTTAGGTATTAATTTCATAATTTGATAGTTTCATAACATGTCATTTTCACAAAACACTTTGCTGGGGGGGGGGGGGGGTTCAAAAGCAAAAGAAGATGTTGCATGTAAATTACGTTTTCTGTAATCGAAAAGAGAAACAAAAACTAGATATTCTGACTAAATCCGTTATAACGAGATAGCCTGAGTAGGACCTTGTACGTGTGAAGTGTAGACACAGTGCCCTTCCCTTTTGATATGTCTGCACCTATATATATATATAATTAGGGGCGTTATCAGACATCAGTACTAAGGTAACGATAACTGGTGAAAACAAACTGATCAATGACACGTTCATATTTGTATTCTAACTTAATACATATAAACTGCAAAGAAGGCTCACAATAATGTAAACGTAACCATTATACCAAATAAATTCAAGAATATTTTCCAAATTGGACACATGTAAAATATATTAATCAATTGAATAAGTTATCATAATAACATCTTGACTAAGGCTCAAACAATACGGGGGTTTCCCTTTCGGTAATTATGACGTCACGAAACTCACGTCAAATGAAGACGTCATAATCACCGGATGGTGGGACTAATCGACGGTAAATTGTACTTTACCGACGTTGTTTTGGTATTGAAAAACAATTTTCTTTTGCGGCTATTAAATTAATTTTGCGAATTCCATTTTAAGAAATAATCACAAAGATTTAATATTGATGGAAATACATTATAATATATTATGGGAGATATTTATTCGGGAGGCAAGTAAACATTCGCCTATTTACGTTGATCACAAAATTCGTGGAAGTTAATCGCACACAAAAGACAGTTGACTTAATCGCACATGAAATTATGTTTGTTTTCACAATATTTAAACTTTTAAAAATGTTTGGATGATGTGTAATGATATATGTTTATTTTCACGATATTGATACTGAAATGTTTGGATGATGTGTAATTATATATGTTTGTTTTCAAAATATTTATACTGAAATATTTGGATGACGTGTATTTCATATGTTTGTTTTCACGATATTGATACTGAAATGTTTGGATGACGTGTATATTATATGTTTGTTTTCACGATATTGATACTGAAATGTTTGGATAACGTGTAATGATATATGTTTGTTTTCAAAATATTTATGCTGAAATATTTGGATGACGTGTATTTCATATGTTTGTTTTCACGATATTGATACTGAAATGTTTGGATAACGTGTATTTAATATGTATGTTTTCAGGATATTGATACTGAAATATTTGGATGACGTGTATTTAATATGTATGTTTTCAGGATATTGATACTGAAATGTTTGGATGACGTGTATATTATATGTTTGTTTTTACAATGTTTACACTGAAATGATTGAATGACATGTATTTTATATGTCTGTTTTCACAATTTTTAAACTAAAATGTTTGCATGAAGTGTAATTATATATGTTTGTTTTCACAATACTTAAACTTAAATGTTTAAATGACGTGTAATTATACATGTTTGTTTGAATGATGTGTAATTATACATGTTTGAATGACGTGTAATTATACATGTTTGTTTGAATGACGTGTAATTATACATATTTGTTTGAATGACGTGTAATTATACATGTTTGTTTGAATGACGTGTAATTATACATGTTTGTTTAGATAAAGTGTAATCATACATGTTTGGTTGAATAACGTGTAATTATACATGTTTATATGACGTGTAATTTTACATGATTGTTTGAATGACGTGTAATTATACATGTTTGTTTGAATGACGTGTAATTATACATATTTGTTTGAATGACGTGTAATTATACATATTTGTTTGAATGATGTGTAATTATACATGTTTGTTTGAATGACGTGTAATTGTACATTTTTGTTTGGATGAAGTGTAATTATACATGTTTAGTTGAATGACGTGTAATTATACATGTTTATATGACGTGTAATTTTACATGATTGTTTGAATGACGTGTAATTATACATGTTTGTTTGAATGACGTGTAATTATACATATTTGTTTGAATAACGTGTAATTATACATGTTTGTTTGAATGACGTGTAATTACACATGTTTGTTTGGATGACGTGTAATCATACATGTTTGGTTGAATGACGTGTAATTATACATGTTTGTTTCAATGACGTGTAAATATACATGTTTGAATGACGTGTAATTATACATGTTTGTTTGAATGACGTGTAATTATACGTGTTTATTTGAATGACGTGTAATTATACACAGGCAAACGTCCTTAACTTAATGTTTCTTATTAACATTTCATAATGCCAAATTCTGGTTAATTTCCGATACCATTGTACCTGAGTAAAATTGAGGAGAATGACGAGATGTAAAGTTTGTAGTGAATATAACATCGATCAAGAACTTCATTATATACTTCTTACCATCGCAATCATGTATATGATGTACCGTTGATCATATTGCGGTTCTTTGTCCCATTTTTTGTATGGTTGCAATAAGTTGTTCTAACATTACGCCGACACAAACAATCTACTTCCCCCATATCTGAAGTGTCTATTTTTTGTGAATTGAATGATCTGTTTATGTATCTCTTATAATGTGGCTTTTATATGCACCCTAGTAACAGTGACAGTACCCGGTTATTTATGACCGCTTGTAATAACGGTGAGTGGGTCCTGAGGACCCCAAGTCGTACTACAAATGTGGAGACTTGTCATGTGAAAATAAGTATTGATTTATATAAACTGAAACAAAATAAGTTATTTAATTGGTCCGATGTCTTATTAACGTCTGGGATCAGTTATGGACGTGCCAGATGTAGAAGTACATAGAAAACAACAACGACCAGCGGTCAGTACCTGTCGACTATTCCGCATGGTATTCGACCTCTCGTGGTGTAATAATATGTCAGAACATTCTAACGTTGTAATCAACGCTGTCGCTAACAAACTTTGTTGTAAATGTGGAAAAACGTAAATGTTCTTTCAGAACGACGTTTAGAAACTCAGAAGTAAACGTGAAAAAATACACCTCATCATTTTGATATAGCATGTTGACATATTTTTTTAACAATTAGTATGATTTTTAAACAAGTGTATATAAATAAAGAAGCCTTTCCTGAATACTTTTATAAATTATCATGTAATAAAATCGACAATTTCAGTTAAAGATGCTCCACCGCCGACTGAGCATAAATGATATTCATCATTTGAACAATAATTGGTGTTTAATCGTGTATATGTGTAGTTAAAACAAAAAACAATATAAAATATTTTTTTTTGTCTTTGGTGCATGCGCAATCAGTACTTCAATACATATAGGATATAGTGCCACGGATTTTTTTCGGGATGCAATTAATTATTTTCTTATATTTTTAACTGGAAGTAAAATTCGAAGCTCAACGTTTTCAATGGTGGTAATGTTGAAAAGTAAGTAACTTTTGTAACTGAAGAAAATACTAAATGGTCTACTCCAATTTTTAATAGTGAAAAAAAATACCATTTGTCAGCGGTGAAGCATCTTTAAGTTGGAATACGCATACAAATATCAATAACTTACATGTATCAGTTATGTGTTTCATACTTGAGTTAGATAATGATTAACTGATATTCTTGATATTTTCGTTATCATGTTTGATCGAGTGACTGGAAAGAAAGAAATTGTATTTTTGTAACAGGTTGTTGGCCAGCTGAATGCACTGGAAGCTGGTAATGAGAGTTTGTTTCTTTAACACCACCCAAAATACATAGCTTTAACAAAAGGTTAAAAGTTGGCAAAAAATTATTGCTTAGATAGGTGTCAGAGGTCCTTTTTGGATCACATTTCCTATATAATAACACAAATATTTCCGTTTTCACTATGGTTTAAAATGAATGATTTTTACATATTTTCTTACGATCTTCACGATTGGAAAGTACAGTTATAGCATTAAACATTTATCTCGTCAAACGGGTGCGTGCCGTTGCATACTTAGTTACGTCACCAAAGTAATCAATACATGAATAGAAAACCTGTTGTCACGTGATCAATGCTTGGGTAGATATAAAGATAGATGATTTAGATAACACAAAATCATCGTAAAATACGGAACCGCCTTATATATAAAATTATTATAATGATTAGGCTTTAGATAATTTTTGTACCATGTTAAATAATTAAAGATCAACTACATAAAAAGTTGTTAAATTTTCAACACAAACCGCCCACTTATCTGTTTGAACTATTGATTTCTCTATCTATTGTTTACCATTCCAAATTACACGCATCCTACAAACATAGGGTTTTATGGATCCAGTGCTGCATTGAATATAACAGGTCATATAACTCCTTTGACACAACAAATTATAAACCACACATGTAGTACAGGATACAAAGTCAATGGTTAATATTGATACAGCAAAATAGAAAAGTTAAACCATTAATATTTATATATCTTGTAGAATATCGGAAACTTTTAACGAAAAGATATCATAGTTTTGTGAAATAGTTAACGAATTCAACACATTTCGCATGCATTTATGCACAGCCAAATCTTCCTTAGCGACAACCTCTGTATAGAGACCAGTTGAATAACCACTCATGGCCACAAATTGTCAAATTCAACACAGTTTACACTGTGTATGAATATCATAATGTTTTCTTTAAATGCGTATATTAATTTGAAACGTACAGTAACAAATAACCTCCTTTTATAAATATAAATGCAAAAAACATAAATTAATGCAAAAAATATGTAGAAATATGTCTATATATTTCCATTTACTTACAAAGCAAAGTGAAGTCTATGGTGGCATAATTGACACCCAAACCGTGATCATTATGACGTCATTAATGTCAACTAATCACCGTCAAAATGGCTGTTCCATCTTAGGGATTTAATCGTCGTTAAGAAACAGTTTTCTTGGTTTAACTTAAAACAATGTTAATGTAAAGTCCCAAAAATGATTAATAATAACGTAAATATAAGTATTAAGCTAGCGCGCATTATTGTCAGCAAAGCTCTGGCATCCATATAGACTATAGATACCACAGTTAAATGCTTAAATAATGGCAAGTCCTGTAGTGGCAAGATATCAATTTGGCATGGTCTAATTTATTTAAGCAATAAACTGAAAGATAAATATTCATGGCGCCCTAACGGGCGCCATTCTATTATCTTCCTTCCGGATGGGCTTCATATCAACTGTATGTCCAATCTGGTAACAGTTTATTACTTATATTTCCATTACGATTATTAAAATCCAACATTATACATGTATATCCTTTGAATTTTCCCGCTTGCGCTAGTGCTGACCTCACCAAGTTTAATAAACGGAACAGCCATATCATCAGCTTCTGAATATAGTTCAACACAAAACGGTTTGAAACAAGCGAACAAATGAAAATTATGCGGTGATATTATTAAATACATGCTTTTTTGTAAACATAATAATACTGTTAGATTTCATAGACCACACAACTTTAAAATCACTTTTTAAATTATTTGACCGTTATGTATAGGCGTAAGTATATAGTGTATACACTATCCGTGACGCGGCGGAAACGTTAAATATTCATACGCTTGACCAGATTGGAGTTCATAGCGTGATATTGCCCATCTGGTTTAACATAGAGCAAACGGGAAACTGAAAGTAGAATGGAAATATAAGTCCTTGAGTGACATGTGTTAATTATGTATATAGCTACACTAGTAACACTAAACACAATTTGATTTGAATTTGCCATTTATAGTGAGTAACATTCCTGTATTCCTTCACATAAAATGCTGACTATTAACTTCGTACATATTGGACTAGCAATATAATATAGTATTCTGAACAATACCAGAATGCCATAGAGAAATACCCCATGTGACGTTGTGTTTGAGGATACATTTATTATCTCGATTTACATGTATTTTCATATCCGAAAAGTCACTGGACATACTCCTATGCTTATATTTACATTATCCAATCCGATATTGTGCATCCATACTAAGACACTTTCTGTTATTACTGGCACAACAATTTGGTAAGGTTAAACAGTAGAAAAATGTCAATATGTTTCCTACGTATTACGGGTTACCGATCACTTCCGTGTTCATTGATATTCTCGGCTGTGGTTTTGCAAATAAATAACTCTTTTCACATTAGAAACCTATATTAGATTGAATGTTAGGAAATGCGCTTGTATCTCATGCTAAGTATATTGTAACCAGAAAATATGTTCAAAGGGATAATATCGATTTTCTGTCGTTAATGCGACATTCTTAATCTAAATGTACATATTACTCAAACTGTGGAAGGCCGTCAGTTGAACAGTTGTGCTGATTCTACCTCAGAAAAGTGCTCTATTAAAACACGTTTTATGCAATGTTTTTACACAACCATAACATTCCAGTTCTGTTCCTGGTAAAAGTTATGCAATATAAACATAATCGGCAGTTTTACCAATGGTATTCTATCACGATAAAAATATTAACGCCAACAATGTGCAACAGTCCAATTAAGATGTTAATTAATGAATATGTACTCCTGCTTGAATAGATAAACATTAGTACTCGTGCATTGTTAAAGTATTAATTTCAAAGTTTCATAACATGCCATTTTCACAAAACACTTTCCTGTTTTTTCAAAGGCGCAGTTGCATGTAAATTCAGCGACTCCACGTTTTCTGTAATTGAAAACAGAAACAAAAACTAGATGTTCTGACTAAATCCTTTATAACGAGATAACCGGAGTAGGACCTTATACGTGTGAAGTGTAGACACAATTCCCTTCCCTTCCCTTTTAATATGTCTGCACCTTTAAGTAGGGGCGTTATCATAAGTACTTACTTAACGATAACGGGTGGAAATAAGTTTATCAACGTTATGCATATAAACTGCAAAGAAGGCTCACCATAATGTAAACTTATAATAAGTATTATACCAAATAAACTCAAGAATATTTTCCAATTGGACATATGTAAAATATATTAATCAATTGAATAAGTTATCATAATAACATCGTGAATAAGGCTCAAACATTTACTTATTGTAAAGTAACTTTTTTCAAGGCTATCAGATTAATTTTGCTATTTCCGTTTCAAGACAAAATCGCAAAGATTTGAATATTAATGGAAATACATTATAATATATATTGGGAGACATTTACTCGGGGAACTTAACATTCACGAACCTACTTTGATCGCAAAATTCGTGAAAGTTAATCGCACACAAATGACATGAAAGTATTTTTTCACAGTATTTAAACTTTAATGTTTGGATGATGTGTAATTATATATGCTTGTTTTCAAAAAAATTATACTGAAATTTTTGGATGATGTGTTATTATATATGTTTGTTTTCACAATATTTAAACTTTAATGTTTGGATGATGTGTAAATATATTTATTTGTTTTCACAATAGTCATACTTAAATGTTTGCATAATGTGTAATTATATATGTTTGTTTTCACAATATTTATACTGAAATGTTTGGATGATGTGTAATTATATATGTTTGTGTTCACAATATTTATACTGAAATGTTTGGATGATGTGTAATTATATAAGTTTGTTTTCAAAATATTTATACTGAAATGTTTGGATGATGTGTAATTACATGTATATATGTTTGTTTTCACAATATTTATACTGGAATATTTGGATGATGTGTAATCATATATGTTTGTTTTCACAATATTTATACTTCAAGGTTTGGATGACGTGTTATCCAAACCTTATATATATCTTATATATGTTTCTTTTCACAATATCTATACTTAAATGATTTGATGATGTTATTTGTATGTTTGTTTTCAGAAAAGTTATACTTAAATGTTTCTGATGTGTAAATTATATATGTTTGTTTTCACAATATTTATGCTTCAAGGTTTTGATGACATGTAAATATATATGGTTTTTTACAATATTTATACTGAAATATTTGGATGATGTGTAAATTATATATGTTTGTTTTCATGATATTTATGCTTTAATGTTTGGATGATGTGTAATTATATATGGTTATTTTCACAATATTTATACTTAATGACGTGTAATTATACACAGACAAACTTACTTAACTTTTTTTTATTAACATTTCATAATGTCAAATTCTGGTTAATTTCCGATACAATTGTACCTGGGAAGAAGTGCGGAGAGTGGCGAAGAACTTCATGTTATGTACTAGATGTATTATAAATGGAATCGTTTGTTGATCTTGGTGCGGTTCTTTGTCCCATTTTTTGTGTTATTGTAATAAGTGGTTCTAACATCACTCCGACATAAACAATCCACTTCTCTGACATCTGAAGTGTCTGTTTTTTGTGAGTTGAATGATCTGTTTATGTATCTCTGATAATATGTCTATTATATGTAACCTAGAAACGCTGATGTTAACCTGTTATTTATGACCGTATGTAATAACAGTAGTGAGTGGGTCCTGAGGACCCCAAGTCGTCCTACAAATGTGGAGACTTGTCATGAGAAAATAAGTATTGATCTAAATAAATTGAAACACAATAATTTATTTAATTTGTCCGATGTTTTATTAACGTCCGGGATCAGCTAAGGATGTGCCAGATGTAGAAGTACATAGAAAAAAAACAACGACCAACGGTCAGTACCTGGCAACCACGACCAGCGGTCAGTACCTGGCAACCACGACCAGCGATCAGTACCTTTCAACTATTTCGCATGGTATTCGACCTCTCGTGGTGGAGCGCGTGTAATAATATGTCAGAACATTTTAACTTTGTGATTAACGCGGCCGCTAACAAACTATGTTGTAAATGTGAAAAAAACGTAAACGTTATTTCAGAATGACGTTTAAAAACTCAGAAGTACACGTGAAAAATACACCTCATTATTCTTATATAGCATGTTGACATATTTATCTATTAATTAGTATATTGAGTTTTAAACAAGTTTTTACAGATAATAAAGCCTTTCCTGAATATTTTTTTAATAAATTATCATGCAATAAAATCGAAAATTTTCTGATATAATCACCAGTAATGTTGGAATACGCATACAAATATCAATACATGCATAAGTTTTGTGTTTCATACTTGAGTTAGATAATGATCGTATGATATTCTTGACATTTTTTGTTATCATGTTTGATGGAGTGACTGATTTATTTGAAAGAAAGAAATTGTATTTTTGTAACAGGTATTCCGTTTTTGGCCAGCTGAGTATACTGGATGCTGGTATGGAGAGTGTATTAATTGAACACCACCGAAAAATACATAGCTTTACCAAAAGGTAAAAAAAATGACAAACAAATATTGCTGATGCTTGAAATGGATTTCAAACAGCATGTGATCGATAGAGACCATCATGGTATTATCAGACAGGATAGTTGATAGATCAGAAAAACATCAAATTACTATGTCTATTTAAAGTCATTTGAACGTTTGGAAATTAGAGCGATATCATAGCGCTTCTGCTGGATAAAGATTAGAATCATAAGAGTGTTTGAACCGCTCGTCCGTACAATGAGCTTACTACAAAGCAGCATATCCTGGGTGTGCCCTTATAAATATATAATAGTACTGCCAGTGGATTTCTGTTACTTACAACATTGCCTCAAACGAAATTGTTTCGTAAATAGTAGATTCACTCTGTTTAGATACCGAGTGCTATTGCTTGGGATTTGCAAAACCAGCACAATATCACTAAAGTTTCGCTGTTTATGTAACAATACTATTGACCATAAATCAACACAATACTTTGATTCAAATGGAATGAACACATTAGGTATGCCAGCTGTTACAAATTTTATAGTTTAATTTTTTGATCAGTGTTCAACAAACTTCGATTTCTCGATTATTGAAATGGTTCGCGTTGACCAATGACATGTCCATGATTTCGGTAACAAAACAACTCTATTAAAGGTTCTTCCTGGTTGTCAATCAGATCTTCGGCATTAATTATTGTGTTGTTAAGACAGTTCTAAAGTATGCTCCTATATCACACACGGACAACCCCCCTAAGTCAGGTAAACGTAAATAAATCATGGTATGACGGCAAACTTAATATCTTAAGCTTTGAATAAATTTAAAATTCGTATACGTCAATAGCTGTTAAAGAATTTCATTTAACGATGGATATTCACATTGAAGCCACGTGATCCGTCATATATTTTGTCTTTTACAATAATGGGAAATATCAGATTATGTTGTCGGTTATAGATAGAAACCTAACATAAATTATCATACTGATTTAGTTTGCAAAAGAATGGGGAAAATACACACAAGTTGCCGATCTTGATATGTAACTCGTTACATAAGCTGTAACTCGTTACAGAAGGAATCAGTAAATGTACCAGTGCGATTTATGAAGGACAGATGATTCGCTTTACCTGTTACCTCGTCGCTTTATGGTGATACGCCATCATACACTCTTATTTTTAAGTTTTGACAATTGAAAACTGCAATTGTTTCTTTTATGTTTCTTGAATGAAACAAATATAGAAACTAAAGTCCCGGAAGTACCAATATGGGTCATGTGTTACGGAGGAGTGAACGTTAGGATGAACTGTCTGCCGTAGTTTGCTCTACTCCCCGCTAGGCTTCATTTCAGAATATTTTATTGTATGATTACAATTGCGATTAGGCAACAGGCAATGCCTATACTAGCTATCTCCCATTAACTACATGAATCTTAGTACAATAATAAAATCCACAACAAGAAAATATAAGTAGTGACGCTTTCATTGAAATGACAAAACAATTTCGGAGAGTCTCATAATTTGATATTAAAGAATAAACTATTGTCAGACAAGTAATCATAATTTATTAATATACCACTGTAATGTCCATTCCGTATTTTGTATGTGACCGAAAGTACCGCATGGTAATAAAGTATCCAACATGGCGGCCAGACAAGTGTGATTGTCATCTACAAAAAATTGTTTCGGAAGGGTAGTGGGCCTTTAATTGACTGTGTTTCGTGATGTCGCTTCGAGAATAGCTATATCTAGTGTACCGATGACCTGGTGATGCCCTACACATATCAGATTATTTAAAGCATATTTCAGATTTGTATATGTCCGTCAAATACAAATTATATTTCACAGGAGATACTATTTCACGGGATATTATATTTCGCGGGAGATTATATTTCACGGGAGACGAGATTATATTTCACAGAATATTATATTTCGCGGGAGATCATATTTCACGGGAGATTATATTTCACGGGAGATTATATTTCACGGGAGATTATATTTCACGGGAGATCATATTTCACGGGAGATTATATTTCATGGGAGATTATATTTCACGGGGGACGAGATTATATTTCACAGAAGATTATATATCTCGGGAGATCATATTTCACGGGAGATTATATTTCACGGGAGATCATATTTCGCTGGAGATCATATTTCACGGGAGATTATATTTCGCGGGAGATCATATTTCCCGGGAGATTATATTTCACAGAGGATTATATATCTCGGGAGATTATATTTCGCGGGAGATCATATTTCACGGGAGATCATATTTCATGGGAGATTATATTTCACGGGAGATCATATTTCACGGGAGATTATATATGGCGAAAATAAATCTCATCAACAAGGTGTGAACTACACATACATCAGAGCGTTTTACCTGTAAATCGCTAAATTTAATCGTCGTAAAATGTCGCTGTATACAAAATCGCCGCGAATTTAAAACTGTTTACAGCAGGGGAAAACTTTGAAACGGTATATGTCAGGTGTTCGTGTATGACAACAATGTCGCCTTTTTCCATCATTGACAAATCCTAGAAAACCCCAAACACAAATATAAAGACACTTATTTCATTTTTGTCAAAGAACGACTGACATCATGCCACGTTTTCTGTGCTGCTATTCCGATGTCCTTGAACCTCTGGTACCTTATCTGATATATATATTATATGTATACGTATAATTAAATACGTTTCACAATCCCTATTTACCAATCCTGCCTGTCATATGTCTTATTTAAAATCTTCTCAACATTTATGTCGGTGAGGGGTAGTCGAGGACATCAAACGATTTCGAAAATAGAACTCGTTCCTCCACTTCCTGGTTGAAGATTATCTCTGACAGCCATAGTAACGTTGTGAAGGATCTCAAGATTCTCATGTCGAGTTTCCGAGGTCAGATATGTGCGATCCGCTTTAGTATGTAGAGAATGAAAACTTTAATGATGTTTTTTTAATGCTACAATATATATACAACTCCACTCAGCTGAATGATAGCTATCACATTTTATTATGTTAGTTACTTTATTACACGTATACAATATTGCGGGTCATCATCATTTCCAGCGTATTCGTGAACGATACTGGAATAAATCACTGAATTGCAACTCTACATGTGTCATCAGATGATCATCTTTCATGTGCTTTATCGACTTCTCAACTGGAACATCTTCAAAGTCGCAAGTCAACAGTGATTGGCCAAATCCCTCCCCATCAGTGGGTTACGACCAGCTCTACCTTGTCCCTTTTACCGCGATCAGTACATCAACAGCTGATTTCCTGTCACTGCCCATTACTTCCAATGTTGTAATAAATTTTAAGTTGAACATGCAGGAAACAGGAACACCAATTCCTTCATTCTAGGGTACTGATATCTTCTACCAACCCTTTATACTTTGTCTTCCTCCTTTCAAACCCCTCCTCACACTGTAACTCCAATGGAACTGTCAAGTTATCCATAACCACTTGAAAACATCTAGACAAAAAAGTTCACCTTACGGTGTCTAAGAACACTATCTTATTTCTCATGTGTATGAATGAACTTCTTCTTCAGATCATAAAGACATCTGTCATCCCTCTTTACTGTTAACAAAGTTGACGAAAGTGTTGTATTTTAGTGTCTACGTCTTTTAATCTTTTCAAGACGTCTGCCAATTTAGTTTGCACCTTCTCAGGGAGACCGCTATACTTTTCTTTAAGGAGCTGTGTTTTTAGAACACGCAAGAGCTATTGTGGTACAATCAGCAGCTGCACTAGCGGAGTAGCGTTCCTATTCTTTTGTCATATATCGATGTCAACCTGAACTAAAGTAGGCAAGGTTCCAGATGACCAATACCAATACGTTATTGTCTATATGGTTCCCAATCTTGTGTATACTCTCTATCAATGACTATATGTACTTCCTCTTTGAAGACTCCTCTTGTTCTCCATGGCTACTATTTATTTTCACCCAGTCCGTGGTGCCGTATGCATGCTTTACTGACGGTGGCTATTTGTTTTAGGTGAGTTTAGTTTACATATACTACATAGAGAGCTTCATCTCTGTTTCAACAGAATCATCTGTCTTACCTTCGCCTTCTTTATCTCCTATGCCTGCAATGGAAATGGGAGTTCTAGCTCGGCACAGCTATCATTTGTAAAAAATAAATGTCATAGAGGTAGTTATGACCATCTACGCAAGGCCTTATTTGAGGTTAATTTCTAGGGCCACTACTGTCAAATTGATAAACGTACCACAAGGGGTCATATCAGACCAGGTAGACATCCAAGCTTTGGAGGCAAAACCTTCCTATGAACTTACTCGAAGTCCTTCCATAAGTGGAGTCTCCTGATGTTGTTGGAGTCGTTCAGGATTGCATCGAATCAAATTCTCTGGCATTTTATCTGATTATTAACAGTATAGGGAATATCTTCCCCTGGATCCATATAAGATTTCCTGGGGCGCTTTTGACGACTGGGCATAAACGTGGTTATGCAAGATAAGTGCGGCCATCACATCCATGGAGCCCCCTTTGGAAGACAAATCCCAAATGTTATCCTCGCATTTTGTACTTCTGTTTGCAGGTCTGATATTAAGGTGAATGCCTGCCAGAGTTATTTCGTTTAGATATTTTCTGATCATTCCCTTGCTGTGGTTAGAGATAGTGACGTGCAGTCATGATAATCAATTTGAAGCCTTGACTGCTTTTCTTGCTTTAAACCAAAATATATTCGTTAGCCGTCATGAAGATTCCCATTCTTCTGGCAAATACGATCTTCCATTCCACAAACAAAAAGGAGATGATCCTCATTTTTTTTCAATTTCTATCTTTTGGAAACACCTCCTCTGCTCTCTACAGTTTATCCGATATCCAATCTTTCTTCCAAATGACATGTATAAGTCTACATAGTATCTTCTATAAGGTTTGAGCACATCTTGCATTTTCAGACAGTGCAAGGTATGCCAATAGGACATTATGTTGATGTGGTGTCTCTATCAGGACAGGTTATTTACAATTACATGATATAGCTCTTGTATCCGTGTTCTTTCAAGAATGACAAATATTGTTATCGTGTAAAATTTGATTCTAGACCTATAATTATTTTGTTGTCATGAACATGTGTGTGTGAAGCATATTTTCCAAGCTGTTGTAGACTAAAAGAATTAAAGGTCAGTTACCTGTCTAAAATGATTAAAAATGTTAAAGTTTACTAATAACTGTATTGAAAGTCAATCACGGTGTGTTTATAAGGATAACGTCGGGGATCATAAACGGCCCGCTTTATGGTAATGAACGTTTGCAATTAATTTATCTATTAAGATTGGTTCAAAGAATAATGGTAAGTGAAACAATTATTGAAACTGATATCACCTGGGACTCCTTAATTTCAGATTGGAGGACATTTTGTAATTCAAATAAGTATCGAATTATTTTGTATCAAACGCTACAAGATATAAATTATCACTGTATTTGCAGGTTTTTTAATTTACTTAAAGTCAGCTTAGTAAATTATTATATTATTATTACATACAGATATAGGTAAATGTAGTAAACTGGCTGCCATCTTCGAATAAGAAATAGCGGTCTTTCTACATGACGTTGAACACTACCAGAATTATCTTAAGTAATAATAATAATTATCAATAATATGGATGTAGACGTTTAAGAGTGTTAGATTGATTTTTACGGAAAAAAATAGGGAAACATTTTAAATTTATACGTCAATGTTGGATTTCAAAATGGCGGTCATTCGGAAATTAAAATAATAATCAAATTATTTATGTATCAAACACAACAAAAGTATAAATACTTCCGCTTTATTTGCAGGTGTTTATTTGCTTAAAGTCAGCTTAGCCAATTAGATGTATTATATACAGATATAGCTTGCAAAGTTGGCAGCCATCTTGAAATTCACAATGACGGTCCTTCTACATGAAGTTTCAGAAACGTTGCACCATTATACATGCCTAAAGTTAAATATATAGTGTGTCTCCCTTTTATCGGAGATCGCATTTTTTTTCGTACGACAGATACCAACAAGGAGCAAATATTTTATAGGAGCGGTATCTGTCAAACTTCGTTTTAAAAAACTTCTCCCGGGATAAGGGCTTTACCTAACGCACACTACACTATATCAAATATGTTATATCTTTTTTTAAAGTTCTGCTTCAGACATGATGGACGACTGATACCTGGATAGTTTCTTTGGACAGAATGAGGTCAGGTATCAAGTGAAAATGGCCTGATGACACGTCGAGGGTTTTACATCTATTTGATAGAGTGGTACCTTAGATAAGCTCAGTGATTAACGGGTCACAAAGAGTATGATCCAGTATCGATTGGCGCGGACACCTGAACGTAACCGTAACACGTGACGATACCAGCGTTGGAACGCAATATATTTCAATTATGTTTTGTCGTGACATTCTTATCTGGTAATACAAGAAAATATTTTCCTTTCGTAGACGGAGTTAAGATGCTAGATGGACATATGACCATTTGTTATAGTCTATGTCGGTAACTTTAACTTCTAAACCATAAATTTAAAGTTAATCAATTACAACTATAACTTCGGAATATCTATATTCCTGACGCAAGATGTACTGTGGAAACAACAATTAACAAATGCCTAATTATAATTGTTTAAATATAATTTTACATGAAGTTGAGTTCACTGTGTTGCCGTCCAGTTACAGTTAAACTAATGCGCACGTTATAATATTTAAGATTTGATTCATATTAATTGAATTGTTGAAAAGGTTGTAAACACGACCAACTCATTTCAATGGCGGACTGAGCAACAGTACCCAGAGAGGTTAATACAAGGGGAATAACTCTCGCGGCCTTACGGACTTATCCAATACTGTTACATCTGCCTACCAAGTCTATACTAGTGTTATAAACTAACTTACTGCAATAATGAATTATAAAGTAATTGAAATAATTACTATTATTGTCAGGAGTAATGAAATGTTTGCATGTAATTAAACAGTCTTTACTTTTGATTCCGCACTCAATGTAATTAAATACTTCAAAAGTAAACCAAGTTAACTAACAGAATAACTGTAAAACACTGTCTATGGCGTACCCTATAGCTACTTAATTGTCTGTATATCTTGATGGTGATTTGATAGTGCGACCGCTGACGCGACTGAATTTCATGTTTGATGTACTTCCGGTCCCATCTGGTACATTCGAACCGACATCCACGACTGGTTGACTTCCTGTTGCACACTTCAAAGGACTAGACACTTTGACATCATTTGACACTGTAACGTCGTCATTTATGACATCATCTTTTGGTAATGATTTCCGAGAAGCTACGTTAGTAAAGTTCTCCTTTGTATGGAACAAGAACAACTGCTTCTCCTCACTTGTCCTCCTTCGTGTTCCACTACGTATGATCTGGGTGTGGCTGCCTTGCCAATGACTTAAACAGGGGTTAGTGTACCGGTATTTATATTTGGAGCAATGAATCGTACGTTGTCGCCAATGCTAGAGCGTGTAAGGAATGTGCTCCTCGGTCAAAATACATTTTCTGGCGCTCTTCTGTTACTCGAACGATGATTGGATGGTACTTGGTTCAAAGCCTAATGGTTTTAACTGAGAACGCTTCATCGGTAGGGTTGTTCTGGTGGCTCTGGCTAACAGTAGCTGTGATGGCGACAGTTCTATACCATTTAATGGTGTATTCCTAAGGTCCATAAGAGCCAAGTAAGGGTCCTTTCCATCGTCCCCGTGCTTTTTTGAACAGTCGTTTCACAGTTTGTACGGAACGTTCAGCGAGTCCATTGCTTTGTGGGTACTTGGGAGACGAAGAAGTGTGTTCAATAGCATATGTTCGAATGAAGGTTTTGAACTCAAAGCTCGTGAACTCCGGGCCATTATCACTTACTATTTCTTCCGGGATACCATATCCCATTGAGGATGCCCATCACTTCTTCTTTACATGTAATAATTACGCTGACCAGAGAATACAATTATCAAACAGAAGACAAACACAACATTGATATTTACCAAGACTTAATTTTAATTGAAAATATCCAATCAATATTCAATCAATAACAACCTACATTATAATACTTAGCCTTCAATGGGAATATTAAACTATATTTGAATATATTTTTTAACCTAATAGGAATGGCAGAAGTTGGCCAAAGCTTCAACATGAGAATTAAAAACAGCTAATATTAAAATGGAAACTGGGAACAGGAAATTCCACAAAATAGAAGCTGTTGTATATAATAGACTTACAAATACTATATCAGCATTTTCTGTTGCTCCAAGTGAAACACCGCCAAATGACAACATTAGATGTTGTCGCCGCCAACAGAAATGCGTTACAGTCAGGACAATTCCAAGAAAAAAAATGGCCAAATATAAATAAATTTGCTGCGTAAAGCCATATCAAAAATGGCATATAAAATGCTAAAATAACAAGATGCACCATACAAATAAGTGCCAAGCCATATCAAAAATGGCATATAAAATGCTAAAACAATAAGATGCACCATACAAATAAGTGCCAAAATAACAAATATGAGGAAGAGCAGATATCAAAATGAGCCAATTGCTCTGCTGGAAGCGTAACCAAACAAATGTACGCACAAAAATTATGCAAATCGCATAAAAGAGGACACCGACACAACCAAAATTTGGGCGTATTAGGGCGACCACAAATAAAACCAGCAATATCAAACTCTTCCTCCAAAATATACAAATCAATGCAGCATAGCAAAACAAAATCAATCAATAAATTTTGTTATCAATTTTTTTTTTATTATTATTGTCCTGACTGCAAGCACCAACTTAACGAAACGTGCACCAAACAATTACCCACTACATTTGCTTAAAACTAAAGCAACCAGGCCCAAGTGCCTAATTCGCCAAATGGAAAAGAAACTCTTTCTGTGCTAGTTACAAATGCTGCAAACGATACAAAAAACAGATTACTAACCGACTCAAGTGAACACCATCCGAAAACAAAACTTAGTTCTTATCGGTTATTTCTGGATGTCTCAATGTAACAACCACCTCACCTACCATTGCAAGCCCCTATCTGGCTAATGATTCTCACTGGAATCAGTTTAACTGTAAAATAACTTCACCCCGCCAATTAATGCGAGGTAAAATGGCTGACCACACCAGTCTATTGGTAGGGAACATATCCTGAAAATTCGTCAACAATCCTTAATATCAGCCTATGCCTTAACTCGCATGAATTAACCTGTGCTACATCATTCACCCCACAATGTATAACTAAATGGGCTGGTGGTTCAACAATTGTAAAAGGCGAGCTGAAAATAATACCAACTACAAACCACTGATAATATCTGTATTAACTTCACTAACAACTCTGGTAATCATGAGATAGGAAGACGGCTATTAACTCTATCATAAAGTCTTGACATGAATTACAGACATCTGTTTGTTTTTGACCAGACTTATTACCTACTACAGAATTTCCATACATATAGAGGAGCCACAACTCCTGGTACACCTGATACCATAGCAATGAATTGTGACGAACCTTTTTAAGGCGAAACTGTTCGTCATAAGATTTCCATGTCAGTCCCCCAGTTCGCCTGGCCCCTAACCTAACTGTATGCATATACTTTAACCCAGAAATATCCTCAGGATGGGCAGATGTATAGACAGAAATGAAAATAGTAAAAGCATCCGTCCACATATTAATGTCATTTATCTTCACGCTCTTTTGTTTTTCTTACATTACCAACTGCCCGTTAACAACAGAAAAATGTTTATCTTCAACAATTGGGACAGGTTTTGACAAAAGCTGCCCAAGGCCAACAAATTCCCTAATGATTATCTTTTGTCTTATAGAGCACGATACTGAAACACCCAAATCATCACAAACGCTTTGAACCTGATGTAGGATTGGGTTAAAATGGCTTACATTTCATGCCAAAGATTGTAATGAATTCTGAATTACTAGTACCTTCAGGTCGGGGAGTTGTGCAAACCAGCTCAGTTGCCTGATGGACTGCTTCCACTAGCTGTTGGGCAACCCTGGCAGACACCTGCCAAAACAGACTCCAGCTGATCTGCTGGTAAAGGACCATGGACCGGTTCCCTGTTACCCTTTGACTTTTAAACATATCTTATTGTCATAAATGTACAAATGGATTAGGCAGTTATTTCAACTTAAGAAGCCTTCTTCAATCGACATGAAATATTTACAGGTGATGACATACATACTATAGGTATAAATAATAATTACGGGTAAATTTGTCAGAGTATATGATAAAAAGATATATACTATGTATTATAATATTATGTAGAATTCAAAATCTTCTGCTGGACTTTATAAATGAATGCACAAGTTCAAATACATGACGGTTTACTTCCAAAGCCAAGTTTTCATTTCCATAAAGTAATAAATTTAAATTTACTTGTATATCTAAATCATTTAAAACTTGGAGCTTTTCTGTATGGGCAGCAGCATAATTTTGACATACAAAAAAGAAATGGTTAGCATTTTCACAAGTGTAGCCACAATTTATACAAATAGAATTTGGTGCCAAATTTACACGGAAAAGGTCATCTTTTAGAGAACTACACTGATGACTTAATTTAGTATGTATAATATTAAATTTTCTTTCTCCATAATTTAAATAACATGGTAGACTCATAGATATAGGCTGAGAAAGAGCTAGTTTAAAGGAAGAAAAAGGTAAAGATTTAACATTAACATCTAAGTTGTTCCAGCTTCTTTAAGTAGTGGGAAAGAAAGATTCTGTTGTAGTAGAGTCGATAATTGGAATTTCTTAAAGTATAAGGATAATGATAGCCTAATAGGAGGTAATAAGTTTGATAGATAACTTGGAGTCATATTATTATTTATCTTATAAAGTAACTGTAGTTTTCTTTTAGCTCTTCTGTCCGAAAGGGGATCCAAATTTGTTTCAAAATATAATGATTCATTTCTAGTATAACACGGTAATCCGCTAATAATTAGCCTGAGAACATCCGTCCCAAACTTCACATGCATATTCAAGAACAGGTAAAATAAAAGACTTATAAATTCTTAAAAGAGCATCACGATTTAACATATATTTGATTTTCCTTTTTTTTCATAACTGATTTATAAATTTCATTGATGTGATCAGACCATTTAGCATTTGAATTAAAATGACCTCAAAATGTCTATGAAAACTACTAAAATCTAAAATGTTCCATCAAAAATTAAGTCCAAATATTTGTCAATGTTATCAAAATTTGATATAAAAATTACCTCAGTTTTATTAGGATTAAATGAAACAAGCCACGTTTTGCCCATCGATTTGATTTATCTAAATCCCTATGTAAATCTGTTTCTAATTCACGACATGAAGATGATGACTTTATAAGGGTAGTGTCATCAGCGAATAAACGTGTTGTTGATTGAAGTTCATCAGCTAAATCATTTATATAAATAAGGAAAAGAAGTGATCCAAGAATTGAGCCTTTAGGGACACCTTCCCATATCATACCAATATCAGAAGAAGAATTGTTTATAAATACGTTTTGATGTCTTTCTCTTAAGTAATTTTCTAACCAGGACAATAGGTTACCCGAAATACCATATGATTTTAATTTAATTATAAGAACTTTGTGCAAGACTCTGTCAAAGGCCTTAGAAATGTCACAGAATATCATACAAGTACCGGGTATGTTTTTTTTAGATATAGACAAATGTTATGGTATATTTCAATTAATTGGTATACTATTGAATGACCAAAAAAAATGATAATCATGCACGTGCTTAAACATTACCCTTTTAAACACTTTCCCAACTGTGAACAGTAGAAAGGAGAGAAATGGGACGATAGTTTGATATAGAATGTCTATCTCCTTTTTTAAAGAGAGGCATAACTTTAGCCATTTTCCATATATTTGGAAATATACAGGTAGATGAAAGAACCTTAAGAGGTTTACAAACTGTATCAGCCGTGTATTTAAGCCTATGGTGACTTATACCATCTTCATCTGAAGCTTTTCCAAGGTTTAAATTAATTAAAACATCACAAATTTCGTTAGAAGTAACAAGTAGATTATTTAAAACACTATTAGTTTTCAACTGTAAAATAGGCACTTGCTATCGTCAATATTAGAAATACTACAGAAATATTCATTTAATAGATTTGCCTTGTCTTTATCATCTACAATGTTACCCCCACTAGCTACTGCTGGAGCTGTAACAAGTACTGGGACCATTCTCACTCCGACTGGCTGCTGCACTCAACGACCTGGAACCATTCTTGTTCCTTACATAGGGGCTGGTAGAGAGCCTCGAGGGTCGCTTTCCCTTACCCCGCACGACTGAAACTCAAAGAAGGACATATAGAACACATGTCGACATTATCCGACATACAAACATGCCCCTACATCTTCGGTAACTCGGCATTGGAAATTTACCTATCAGCGTTAGCATATATAACGCCCGGGGCACCGAGGATGACACAACACTTACACATGATCAAAGGGCAGCAACTCCCATCAACGACAATACCAAAGTCCAAACACAACTTAAACGAATTAAATTATCGCCACTTACATTAAAAATAATGACGACTTACAGTCTGAAAATATATCACGATACGAAAAAAAATAGTGATGCTCAAAATAAATACCTAATTCATGTCTCCGCTAATGCTAACTCCGTTTGCTATTGTAGTGAAACAGGGTTTGGTCGAGTTGTCTCAATTATCGGAATGCCGCTGGTATTCGGGATACCTCGGGTATCTGTGTGCGTCCGATAGGTAGTTGACAAATCTCGCCAGTCTTGAATCCAGCACCAGCCAGTAAACACGTGAATTACGCATCTATTTAGTATTGACATTGACTATGACTTGTATTGACTGTATATGATATGTATGTTTATGCCTGTACTCGCCAAGAGCCACAGTTTCTGGTGAGTATACTTTTATTATCAGTGACCGTGTAGTTTCATGTGTGGCATTGCACGAGGTTTTACAACATTGGCGTCGTCGCAAATTACGGACCTGGCATTTTTGTCGAGTTTGAAAATCACGTGCATTGTCGCCATTTTGATTTTTCATGTGTCGCTGATAATTTTTGTGAAGTATACTGCTGTTGCAAATTTATTTCACTGTTTTGTTACTATATAAACAGTGATATTTGAGGTTCATTTTTGTATGTAATTTTTGCTGTTTTTGTGCAGAAAATTTCGTCTGCATAACTTCATGTCTTGAGGCTATTTTTGTATTTCATTGAGTGAATTTCTTGGCATGTTTGTGATTGTCATTGTTTGACAATTTACATTTTGTTGGGTGTTCACTTAATTAATTCTAATTTAGCCCTTAAGATATTATATATTTGATATAAATGTTTGTTTACATAGCTTTTTTCAGTAATATTTTTTCCAAAATTTGCTGATATTTTGTGAGGAATGCTAGTCTATCTTTGACAAGTTATTTTTCGCATTGCTGTGTAATTTCGTGTGGTCTCAAGTTCATTCTTTTGAATAACACGATACTTTGTACTGAAATGACTACCACATCAGAGTCTTTTCTTAGGGTAAGAGAGAAGGTAGAGGAGACTGAAGTGCCAAAGCAATTAATGGAGCTTGTAAACTTTGAGCCCAATCCTGACTATGATAATGAGATGGATGGTGCCGTGGAATACAGGTTTCAGCTCAGTGTTAGTGAGGAGGAGAAGCCAGCTACAGCTGATAGGATGAACACTATTCCTGTCATGGCTAGCACTACACCTTATGGAAATGATGTTATACCACAAGTCTCGCACTTATCAACATCACCCATGCCCATACCGGTGCGTAGCTATCCATTAATGGCAACTCCTCAGCAGCCAACATCTATATACCCAGGCACTTACAGCGGTAACCAGGGATATATGCCACAGGGAATTATGCCACAGGGACAGCACTTTCATCAAGTTCCACCTGGAAATGGCATGTACCCGACTGACCCATTGAGCATGTGCAGGCCTAATGGCGTGTATGGTGAAATACAACCCCCATACATGTCACAACCACCACCAGGGTACTCTCATGGATACCAGATGTTCCCCTATGGATACTGGTCAGGTATGTACCCAAACTATGGATACCCCACGCCTCCACCACCAGGATGTCCAACACCTAGTCCACCGCCTGGATATACAGCACCGATGCCGCAAGGTCAAGTACTTCCTCAAGTTCAAGTTCTGCCTCAGGGTCATCTTGGAGGACAATCCTATAATCACTTCCAAGGAAATCTTCAAGATGTACGTCCAGGACAACCCCAAGGTCATGTTCCACCTGAAGGTCAAATTGGAGTACACTCTCAATGTCAGCACAAAGGGAAACTTGAAGCTGAATACCCAGGTCAGTCCCAAGTTCAGCCTGAAGGTCAGATGACTCCTGAACAAGATCAAGTGTCATCCCAAGGTGAGCTACCAACCCAAGGTCAGGTACTACAGGAACATCAACCTGAAGGACATACAGTAGACCAGACACAAGTTCAGCTTGGATACCAACTACAAGATCAACCTCATGGTGAATGGTATGACCAACCTGAGGGTCACGTCCAAGATCAACCTCAGCCAGCACCCATACAGGGACAGCAAGACCCAGATGAGAATGATGATCTAGAAGATAACCCTCCAACAGGTTTAAAGTTCTCCGGTGATGAGCACTGGATGGGCTTTAAACACAAATTCATAAGGTATTCCGAGGCAAGAAACTGGACTCTCAATGAGATGAAAGATCAATTATGTTGGAGCTTAGAAGGCAAAGCCAGCAACTTATATGCTTCGGCAGTCCAACATAATAGTAATCTTGGATTCAACACTCTACTACAGAAGTTGGAGAAAAGATTCGGAGGTCTGATGTCACCGAGCATAGCACAGGACCAACTGTCAACTTCACAGCAGAGTGTTGGCGAATCTATTGATGACTGGGCAGATAGGGTGATGCAGTTAGCATTACGAGCGTACCCTAGCTTACCTGAAGAGTTCATATTGAGACAGGCGATCAAACGTATCTGCCACGGTTGCATGGACAAAGAAGCAGGACAGTATGTTGCTAATCTGAATCTAGGGTCTTTCGAGCTGGTGGTTGACAAGCTGAAATGCTTTCAGTTTAACCATCAGATGATCTACGGCAACAATTCTATGAGCAACATATATGAGGTTTCTGTATCCAGCAACCAAGAGTCCAGCAATGAAGACCAAAGTGAGTTGTTTGCTCATGTTCGTCCATCAGAACAACATAGGGATCCGACTTTAGACAGACGGATAGACAGCCTTGATTAACGCATGGAACACATGCAGGCTGATCTCCAATCTCTTCTGCGCCTTCTGGAGTCATTAAAATCAGAGCCCAGATCAGCAAGCAGCTAAAATCTCCCCAAGAGACAAGACACCAGCATCAGTCCATGGTAAGATCAACATGACCCCAAACATTGAGTCAGATTTTACTCTTAATTCCTGATAAATAGTTTTGTCATCACAGGAATTTGATTTGTGCGGTGCTGGTGTGAAAGGTTGGGGCTGTGTTTGCGGTTGTAATTACGGTAAGCAGGCTTGTTAGAGAAGATCCATCTAACACCAATTTTGTGGGACAGGGGGAAAGGCACTTGGAGAAAATGCTCGAATTCAGGATTATCTAAGTAGCAGCATTATCTCTAAAGTGTTAAAGCCAAAGACTCCATGCCACCTTCATGGATAATGGTATTGTAGAAAGCACCTGTTTCAAGAAATGAACTGTGCAACAACACAACAGAATTCCTGCTGGTCAGCAGAAGTCTTGGAGCATGCAATCTACAAAACCACATTATTGGTTAGCTTCATGCCGCTGTATAGTTGTGAGCTGAAGCTATACTTTTTTATGATGTCTCATGTCATTAGTTATCATCGTTATGCGCGGAGACATAATTATATATATGCGGACTGTCACAAGGTCAGAGGTCATACTCAATACTCCTGAATACAACATCTAACAGGCAATAACGTTGGGAGCTTATACTTAGCTTCCGATGAAGGAGGAACCTTAAAACGGGGAAGAGTGTAGTGAAACAGGGTTTGGTCGAGTTGTCTCAATTATCGGAATGCCGCTGTTATTCGGGATACCTCGGGTATCTGTGTGCGTCCGATAGGTAGTTGACAAATCTCGCCAGTCTTGAATCCAGCACCAGCCAGTAAACACGTTAATTACATATATATTTAGTACTGACATTGACTATGACTTGTATTGACTATAGATGACATGTATGTTTATGCCTGTACTCGCCAAGAGCCACAGTTCCTGGTGAGTATACTTTTATTATCAGTGACCGTGTAATTTCATGTGTGGCATTGCACGAGGTTTTACAACACTATGAACTAGAAGTGCAAGATTAATTCTACAATAAAATAAAAATACCGAAATAAATTCCGGTATGGGATAATGCAGTAAAATTCCGGCAAAATATTATCGACGATACCAGGAACAAGACATTTCTTTTTCAACGGTGTTAACAACTGGAACCGGGACGAACACGTGTTCGATGGTAGCAAGGCCATGGCCGCACCATGCGGTACGGCTGACCACACGATATATCAAAATCGAACGACATCCGCTTCAATACAAACCAATTCTGTATAACAGACACACAAAGAATGTCCTTATGAACACTAAATTACTGCTGGCACCACAAAACTTCAACAAGCGATTTTTTTTTGGCAAACAAATCTATGGGAGCAAATATTGTACACCTTCCCTGTACGTAAACTAGATCAAAAAGGGTTTTACTCATCTCCCAACTGGAGAGTTCCACTGCTATAGAAGGACAGGGGGCGTAACTCTTTTGTCTTCATCTGATAAACTGAACTAATTGAGAGACCATTAGTTCTTATTATTTCGAACATTAAATAACATTCCTTTAGAACTGCAGCTACTACTACATGGAAGTCCAGATTTATCTCTTGAAGATAACATTACAATATGTCAGAGCACTCAACAGTGTATAACTGACTGTAAAAGGTTTTAACCCCCCTCCCTCCTCCTCTTACGTTTCCTATTTATAATATGACCTATTAAAATGTTTCTTAATATCCTTCCGATGCTGACGACAGAAGAGAAACGTAACTAAGAAAGCAACAGATTGACAGGAGAAAGATACAAAGACACGGGATGTGATGAACTTTAAGTAAAGCCGCGAGACAAGAACAGCGATTAGTCCAACATCGGTCGTCAGCATCGGAAGTGATTACAAATACAAACATATCAATAATATACATGTAATAGTAATAATATACATATGTTAAAATAAATCTCTCTTTCTCTCTCTCTCTCTCTCTCTCTCTCTCTCTCTCTCTCTCTCTCTCTCTCTCTCTCTCTCTCTCTTAAAAATATATGTATATATTTATTCATTATTTAACTTATTTAAAGCAATTGTAATTATTTATGTCATTGTTGTTGGGAGAGGGCTTTAATAAGTTGTAATAACTTGTGCCCGATCCCTTTGTTAATTTGTTTGCAATGAAATACGTTTAAACTAAGTAATATAAGTATAAATGTTGTCACCAAACAAAGCTTTTTCAGGATAAGATTGAGATTACGTCAACGATCGCTTTATTACTCCTCTTTACAAAATACTGAATGTCGTTATTTGTTTGTAGCATTTATCTAAATTCAATTCAAAGTTTTCATATTTTTCGTTTCATTCCTTTTAGTATATATATTTTTTTAGTACAACACGGATTGTGATTTTAATAATTTTACACTCGCCACTATGTAATATTGAGGTTTCAGCTGATTTCTCTACTAATTTTGTCTTCATTTCATACTGTGTTAATGCCAACATCTTACTGTGTCTTACAGGCGTATGTTGTGTGTGGTCTTCACAGTCAAACAGGATACGTAATAGGCCATGGGCTAGGAGTGTCCCACATGCACCCCAACCTCCGAACTATTATTTTTCTGAACCCTTATGTCCCACTGATCACAAATCAAAATGTTAACAATGCATAAGTTGGGATGAACTTCCGGTTATGACGTCATCAAGATGGCCGCCATCTCGAATTTCATTAAAAATTGAAAAATAGTCATACCATTGACATTTTTCATCCGAAGTAGACAAAGGAGGTATCAAAATGGCCATAATAGAACGGCAAATACATACCAGGACCAAATAATCCATTATATGTAGTGATTTCTGCGCAGGAAATGAAAAAAAAAATTAAGCTCAAAAATGGTAATTCTTTAGCATTTTGTTCATATTGGGCTTTACGCAGCAAAAATGTTTTCAAACATAAAACTATTCTTTCTATTTAATTATTTGACCTTTTATTGATCAGTTAAAACAAAAACAAAAACATTGTTAATATTGTATAAGTTCCGGTTATGACGTCATTAAAATGTCCACCATCTCGAATTTCACTGAAAAGAGAAAAATAGTCATAACATTGACATTTTTAAACCGAAATAGACAAATAAAATATCAAAATGACCACAATAGGACAACAAATACATATCAGAATCAAATCATCCAATATATAGTATTTTTTGTTACGCAGAAAATGAAAAAATAAGAATTCAAACTAAAAACTGGTAAATTTTGAGCAAATATTTCATATTTGGCTTGACGAAGTAAGAATGTCTCCTAACAACTAACTATTATTCGTAATCATTTCTTTGACTTCTTGACAATCAGTAAAAAACAAACAACAACAACAAAAATAGATAGAAATGCAAAAGAGAACTAGATTTGATCGCGATAAAAACACGGGATTTCCACCCAGGTAATGATACTAGTGATATCCCCGTTATAATAACGAACAAACAATCACTTTACATGGAGTCCCCTTACCACATACCCAAAATCTTGTTACAAAACATCAGTTTAGCCCCTAATGCCCTTTTAAAATTCCAAAATAGATAAAAAGCGCGTATAAAGTAGTTATGTACCTTGACTTATAACACTGCAAAATTTGAAGAAAAAAATCGGAGCGTGGGCGGATTTTGCGACTCCATTTTTTGAAGTGTTGTATATATTATTAATGAACTCTGTAAGTGGCCCATGAGCCAATTTTCAATCCATAGGTGTATGAGAAATCAACCTTTTGCAATGACATGAACCAAAATAAGATGGCGGACGCGATCGTACAATACGTCTGTTGTACGCAGCTCTTACTTACAAAATCGTCACGAGAGGGGTCCCTTACATATATGTAGCTAATGTGCATACAAACATGAATTATGTATGACAAAAAATAGTTTTGTAACAAAAAACTGGATTTTATATTGAATTTTCACTCACAAAACTCATTTTCGTTCTCACTCGATTAGGTTTCGCGAAACAAATACAAAACAAAATTTCTTTTTGTACAAAATATTCATTTTTATGTGACAAAAAAAACTTTATATAAAATGACTTTGTTACTTTTGTATGACAAAGATCATAGAAAATGTCATTTTGTAAACAGAAATGATTTTTGTCCAATGAGAGTTAATTTTGTTAAACAAAAACGATTATGTTGTGACAGAATGAATTTTAATGTACTCAAAGTCGCGTCGCAAGATACTGGTGAAACTTAACTTTACACTAGCGTGACGCCGAACCAATACGGACAAGGGCATGGATAAAAAATGGCATTTAAAGAAATTTTCAATATAGAAATACAAAAATTAGAGATGTTTGGAATCCTTTTAATATGACGTATAAGACCATGTATATAAAATGTATGTATATACATTTGCATATTGTGTCTGTTTCTAACTATTCTTCGATTTCAATTTAATTACAGATTCCTACTATGTTTCTCTTGTGTTTGAATGGAGTTTCCGATATCCATGTTGAGCACTTAAAACATATTTCATCTTTATTTTACTTCCAAAATATACATATGTAACGGTATAAAATGTTAATCTAGTACAAAAAGCTGCACAAAAGTTTACGAGACCTTCAATATCACCCTACGTATACAATTCATTATGTGTCGCACTTGCTATATCCTTTCTTTATCCCTGTTATTTTCTAAAATTTTTTTATATCAATGCATGAACTTTTTTGAAGTAATGCATATTTTGAGATTTTTCATTGATTTTCAAGATACATTCTAGACCGACATTTTTCGATTATTTCTTTTTTTCAAGTTTTATTATCGAGATTTTATGATACAAAAATGGTCCCACCAAGAGAAACAGCGCATACAAAATATCACTAGACTAAACGTGGGGTATATCCCTTACCTAAGTACAAAACTCAAGGCAGAACTCTCTGGCTTATTAAGGGGCTATTTTAACGTCAACCTG
>SAYR01075739.1:412112-426439 GCA_004382745.1 Argopecten irradians irradians | reverse complement strand
TCCAAGGCAGGCGCTTTTGTGTTTGTGCACTGACCGTGACGTTGGGCGACGACTGATTTTCGTTTGATATCCGCCGGCGCAGCCTTTGATGTAGCTTGCGGGTGCGAGGGTTACCGTCTTACTTTCTGAAGCGGGGCCGTCATTTCATGAGCTGTCGATTATTTTTAACGAAAATTTAAGACATATCCTCTAAATATTCCGTCTTTAAAGCAAGTAATATACGTCGTGAAATTTAATAAACTTTACAATGGTGTTTCGTTTGACTCGATAAGACAAGTATTTGTTGAGAAAAACGGTTTTTATTCCCGGTTCATAGGCGTCTCGCGTGGTGTTTAGTAATGTAAAGAAACAGTCACGAATCCTTCTCACTTATAAATCCTTGGCACGACTAACCTATGACGGAAAAATGTGCCCTAAATTTTTCGCGGTCACATGACCAAATCAAGATTTTCTACCTCCTACCGGGAAGAGTTCCTTGTATCCCGGAATCGGCGTATTGACTTTATTACCAACAGTACCTAGAGAGGTTAATAGAAGGGGAATAACTCTCACGGCCTTACGGACTTATCCAATACTGTTACATCTCCCTAACAAGTTTATACTAGTATTATAAACTAACTTACTGCAATAATGAATTATAAAGTAATTAAAATAATTACTATCATTGCCAGGAGTAATGGAATATTTACATGTTATTAAACAGTTTTTACTTTTGATACCACGCTCAATGTAATTAAATACTTCAAAAGCAAACTAAGTTAACTAACAAACTAACTGTAAAACACGGTCTCTGGCGTACCCAATAGCTACTTAATTGTCTGTATACCTAGATTGTAATTTGATAGTGCGACCGCTGACGCGACTGAATTTCATGTTTGCTGTACTTCCGGTCCCATCTGGTCTTTCGAACCGACATCCACGACTGGTTGACTTCCTGTTGCACACTTCAAAGGACTAGACAGTTTGACATCATTTGACACTGTAACGTCATCCATTGGTAATGATCTCCGAGAAGCGACGTCAGTAAAGTTCTCCTTTGAATGGAACAAGTCTCTCCTGTTTCTCCTAACGTTTCCTCCTTCGTGTTCCACTACGTATGATCTTGGTGTGGCATCCTTACCAACGATTTTACCAGGGGTTAGTGTACCGGTGTCTGTATTTGGGGCAATGAATCGTACATGGTCTCCAACGCTTAAAGGGGATAAGGAATGCACTCCTCTGTCAAAATACATTTCTGGCGCTCTTTCCGCTCCTCGAACGATGATTTGATGGTACTGGGTTCGAAGCTCAATGCTTTTAACTCAGAAAGCATCATCGGCAGGGTTGTTCTGGTGGCTCTGCCTAACAGTAGCTGTGATGGTGACAGTTTTATACCATTTAATGGTGTATTCCTAAGGTTCAAGGAATCAAAATATATGTATAAATTTATTCATTATTTAATTTAATTAAAGCAATTGTAATTATTTATGTCATTGTTGTTGGGAGAGGGCTTTAATAAGTTGTAATAACTTGTGCCCGATACCTTTGTTAATTTGTTTTTACAATAAAATACGTTTAAACTAAATATTATAAGTATAAATGTTGTCACCAAACAAAGCTTTTTCAGGATAAGATTGAGATTACGTCAACGATCGCTTTATTACTCCTCTTTACAAAATACTGAATGTCGTTTTTTGTTTGTAGCTTTTATCTAAATTCAATTCAAAGTTTTCATATTTATCGTTTCATTCCTTTTAGTATATATATTTTTTTAGTACAACACGGATTATGATTTTAATAATTTTACACTCGCCACTATGTAATATAGAGGTTTCAGCTGATTTCTCTACTAATTTTGTCTTCATTTCATACTGTGTTAATGCCGACATCTTACTGTGTCCTACAGGCGTATGTTGTGTGTGGTCTTCACAGTCAAACAGGATACGTAATAGGCCATGGGCTAGGAGTGGCCCACGTGCACCCCCAACCTCCGAACTATTATTTTCCTGAACCCTTATGTCATCACACTGATCACAAATCAAAATGTTAATAATGCATAAGTTGGGATGAACTTCCGGTTATGACGTCATCAAGATGGCCGCCATCTCGAATTTCATTAAAAATTTAAAAATAGTCATAACATTGACATTTTTCATCCGAAGTAGACAAATGAGGTATCAAAATGGCCACAATAGAACGGCAAATACATACCAGGACCATATAATCCATTATATGTAGTGATTTCTGGGCAGGAAATGAAAAAAAAAAAGATTTTAAGCTCAAAAATGGTAATTTTTTAGCATTTTTTCATATTGGGCTTTACGCAGCAAAAATGTTTTCAAACATAAAACTATTCTTTCTATTTAATTATTTGACCTTTTATTAATTAGTTAAAACAACAACAAAAACATTGTTAATATTGTATAAGTTCCGGTTATGACGTCATTAAAATGTCCACCATCTCGAATTTCACTGAAAAGAGAAAAATAGTCATAACATTGACATTTTTTAACCGAAATAGACAAATAAAGTATCAAAATGACCACAATAGGACAGCAATTGCAAATACATATCAGAATCAAATCATCCAATATATTGTATTTTTTGTTACGCAGAAAATGAAAAAATAAGAATTCAAACTCAAAAATGGTAAATTTTGAGCAAATATTTCATATTTGGCTTGACGAAGTAAGAATGTCTCCTAACAACAAACTATTATTCGTAATCATTTATTTGACCTCTTGACAATCAGTGAAAAACAAACAACAACAACAAAAATAGATAGAAATGCAAAAGAGAACTATAGATTTGATTGCGATCAAAACACGGGATTTCCACCGAGGTAATGATATTAGTGATACCCCCGTTATACTAGCGAACAAACGATCACTTTACATGGAGTCCCCTTACCACATACCTAAAATCTTATTATAAAATATTATTTTAGCCCCTAATGCCCTTTTAAAAATCCAAAATAGATAAAAAGCGCGTATAAAGTAGTTATGTACCTTGACCTTTAACACTGCAAAATTTGAAGAAAAAAATCGGACCATGGGCGGATTTTGCGACTCCATTTTTAAATTGTTGTATATATTATTAATTAACTCTGTAAGTGGTCCATGAGCCAATTTTCAATCCATAGGTGTATGAGAAATTAACCTTCTGCAATTACATGAACCAAAATAAGATGGCTGACGCGATCGTACAATACGTCTGTTCCAAGCAGCTCTTACTTACAAAATCGTCACGAGAGGGGTCCCTTACATATATGTAGCTAATGTGCATACAAACATGAATTTTGTATGACAAAAATGAGTTTTGTAACAAAAAACTGGATTTTATATTGAATTTTCACTCACAAAACTCATTTCGTTCTCACTCGATTAGGTTTCGCGAAACAAATACAAAACAAAATTTCTTTTTGTACAAAACATTCATTTTTATGTGACAAAAAAAAACTTCATATAAAATGACTTTGTTACATTGTATGACAAAGATCATAGACAATGTCATTTTGTAAACAGAAATGATTTTGTCCAATGAGAATTAATTTTGTTAAACAAAAACGATTATGTTGTGACAGAATGAATTTTAATGTACTCAAAGTCGCGTCGCAAGATACTGGTGAAACTTAACTTTACACTAGCGTGACGCCGAACAAATACGGACAAGGGCATGGATAAAAAATGGCATTTAAAGAAATTTTCAATATAGAAATACAAAAATTAGAGATGTTTGGAATCCTTTTAATATGACCTATAAGACCATGTATATAAAATGTATGTATATAGATTTGCATCTTGTGTCTGTTTCTAACTATTCTTCGATTTCAATTTAATTACAGATTCCTACTATGTTTCTCTTGTGTTTGAATGGAGTTTCCGATATCCATGTTTCATCTTTATTTTACTTCCAGAATATACATATGTAACGGTATAAAATGTTAATCTAGTACAAAAAGCTGCATTTCAGCCGTTCTTGGTTTAGAAGTCAACTACATACGACGTTTGCAATTTCATAAGGCAACGTTTACGTACGTTTTATGAAAAAGATAGTATACGGTATTTTTTGGCACCAATACAGTAGTATTTCTTGGAAATTAAATAGAGTACAATAATAAATACAGATCGATTAAGACTCAATTGAACTCACCACATGGATATTTTAACGGAAAATGCTCGACTCAAATTTTTGATCATAATGGTATCTAATCCTACGATCCCGGCAAAAGGAAACTACATGTACAGATAGCGTCGTAAACGGTCAAAGATTGTGCTCGGCAATATTATACATATATGTATCAACAAAATGTATACATGTAGGTGATTTAAACATATTTAATTCACGGAAATCTGAGTTTTGTAGTCACATGATTCCTGAGAGTGACAACATTATAAGAGACAAAAGATTACTAGTATACATGTATCAACCTTTTAAACTTATTCTGATTGGGGTAGGGGATTGATTGGTGGTTAGCGCAATGATAGAGTGATAAAGAAGGCCCGGCATAGTATCACTAACCGTCCATCCTTAGTTCCTTGTTCCGTATTGGAATTTGGGCTTTCCCCTCTAGACTATTGACTTAAAAAAACGCATGGATACATTTTAGTTAAATGCATGTTAGAAAATAGTCATTTTGAAGTGACAAAGCCGTATCAATTTTGATTGATTCCCATCCGCAATGACACACCATTCACAGCTGAACAGGATTTACTAACATATACATGCAGTTCTATTGTTGAGGATGTACGAATTAAGTAACTTGTACTGAATACACAAACTGATTCACTTTGAAGATATGTTTGTGGTTTTTTTTTTGTGATGTGCAGATAGCTATCAGTTTGTTTACGCGTGTGATTGAGAATTGCAACGGAACCTTCATTACTCATAATAGATTATTTGGTCATGTATAGATTAAAGTTTTCAATCTGCTAAATTTCATATTTCAATACAAAAGCAATTCATTATGTGTCGCACTTGCTATATCCTTTCTTTATCCCTGTTATTTTCTAATTTTTTTTATATCAATGCATGAACTTTTTTGAAGTAATGCATATTTTGAGATTTTTCATTGATTTTCAAGATACATTCTAGACCGACATTTTTCGATTATTTCTTTTTTTCAAGTTTTATTATCGAGATTTTATGATACAAAAATGGTCCCACCAAGAGAAACAGCGCATACAAAATATCACTAGACTAAACGTGGGGTATATCCCTTACCTAAGTACAAAACTCAAGGCAGAACTCTCTGGCTTATTAAGGGGCTATTTTAACGTCAACCTGATAAGAAGGTAATAATAAAGTGAAGAAATTCTGCAGAATTTCTATGAAGTTGAAAAAAAATATGTATAAATAAAAATGATTAATGTGGCCCACAGTAAATACAAACCGAAACGATACGAAGACGTTCATGGAAAGTTTCGATTTCCGGAAAATATCACATGACTCGATCGAATTCGCAGGAGAAAAAAGAAACAGTCATGTTATCACCTGTAGAAAATACGAAAATACGAAACGCTTCGGTAATTGTCGGTTTTGCAATGGCGACTGTTCAAGATGACATGTATTAAATTTCAACAAATTTTATTGCAAATAATATGCAAATGGATTTGGCAACAGGCAAAGCCTATATTAGCCATCTCCAAACAAATCCGGTATAGTACAATTATCGACAAAACATTTTAACATTTAACATTACATTATATTTCAATTTTCACTGAAGTTGGACTCAATGAAACTACTTAAATAATCCGATTTCATTTGCTTATGAACTTGGGTATCTGTAACATCGGTTTTCGCGCAAGAAAATATTTTATCTAGACCCACTTTTGCCCAAGAAGCTTCTAGATTAGGCCTAGGCCAGATCTAAACAGCGGTGGTTTAAAAATAATTGCAAATATTACGGACAGATTTCTACAATTTGAAAATCATTTTTAGGAAATCTCGTTTTACTGACTCCGTGACTCTTGTGTATCGTTCGAGTCAGCAACATTGCCTACCGAAGCAAATAAAATGTGCCATGTCCCTGTGTGACGTGTGTCGAAACTAGGCCTACGTAAGAACGTTTCAGTTACAAACAAATCATGAAGAAGAAATACTATGTAAAAGTCAATGAGTGTTGATTTACCTTTAATCAGTTGTTTACCTTGTATCAAGGCTAAATGCTACATAAACCACTAGAACCTTTCCGTTCCCATCACGTTACGGTGACTCGCCATTTTGAATCGAAGCGGGAGACAACCGTAACACACAGTCAAGACATAATCCTTCCGCATCTTCGGCGGACGATTTTTGCAATCACTTCTAAATCTATTGTAAATGTTTTATGTTTCATCTGGATTACATTGATAATAAAATTGTTTCTAAATAAATGTATGACAAATTGTAATATTTGCGCTATTTATTTTTGATTAGTTGTATGCTAATGACGCACTATTTTCTTACGTCTCTCGTTGTAGACTTGCACAAGCCCAGAAACTCGCAGTTTTTTAAACAAAAATCAACCAAAATCTAATACGATTGAATTGAAATATAAGTATTGAATCTTGCTTTGGTCGATTTCATGTGGTGATGAATTGAGTTGCTCTTGAAACAAATTCGACATGAACTGCTTCGCAGGGCATTCAATTTGTTTCAAGAGCAACTCAATTCATCACCCCATGAAATCGACCAAAGCAAGATTCAATCCTTAAATGGGCATAAAAAAGATAGTGTTCGGCTGTTCCATCACCAAGGCCACAAGAACAAGTTGGAGAATCTTTCAAATGATCGCGAAATATGTCAGAATTTAGATTGCTAGAGGAATTTCTGAGCTGGCACAGAGTAATATTCATAATTCGAGAAACTTTGTATATAAAGGTATTTGTTATATCAGGTTCCATTTTATAGATGTCAAAAAGGAGTGTTTTAAATTGTGCAACAGTATTAACATTCGATAAGTCAAAGTTTAAAGCGAAAGGATATCTCTCATTTTCAGGCTGATATAAATATTGTTGTACAATTTCAATCAAATGTTGTAGAGCAAAGCAACGGAATATCTTAAACATAAGAATAAGTTTGCGTTTTTGACGCCGATCAGAGAGAGATTCCCAAGCTAGTTCTTTATAAAGTATATCATGGGAGGTACCTCTGCGCAATCCCGTTATAATCCTAGCGGCTTCTAAGTGACCAGACTCTAGCTGAAGTTTACATTGTTCAGTACAGTTATCCCATAAAACATCAGCATATTCTAAAACTTTTATAAATGTTTGAAAGAGTTTTACGTGACACTCTTTTTTAATGTTTTTAAAATATTTATCCTTTTAAATGCTCACTGGTATAGTAACAATATTAGTTATATCGTTAATATATAATAGAAACAAAAAGGGCCTAAGACAGATCCCTGGGGGACTCCAGCATTAACAGTTTTAAAGGTAGAAAAAATGCCTTCAGTTAAAACACGTTGCTTCCTATCGGTAAGATAATTTCTAAACAACCCTAATAATACCCCTTTAAAACCATAAGATTCTAATTTAATTGAATCACCGGGAATGAAGCCAGACTGTTATTAAGTGATAACTTCACAATCACGTAAGTAATTATAGAGATACTTAAAAATCACTTTTTTACTGAAGGAAGAGGTGACAGAGATGGGTTGATAGTTGGAAATATCATTTACATCACCTTTCCCTTTGTATATGGCATTACTGTTAGCAGCTTTCCATGGCAATACATGGAATACAACCGGTTTCCATAGTTTTATTGCAGAGAAGGGTAAGAGGAATAATGAACGATCGTGAAGCTACTGGATTTTTGAAGATGTGGAAAGATGTTCCGTCGCGGTCCGGAAATAGAGGAAATTCTTTAAAAGTATACCCTCAACAATGTAACACTGTAAAGAGAAAAAAACAGTTTTTCACTACGTAATGCAGCGGTGTGGAACAGCTTACCAGGGAGTGTTGTTTGTGCTAAGAACTTAAATTGTTTTAAAAATGAACTGGATAGACATTGGAAAACTATCGATCTATTTTATGAATGTTTTTAATTGACAACCTGAGGTGATATTACAATAAATAACTGTATTCATACTGTATGTACAGAATTTATGTCTGGTGTAGAGGATATATTATCCTGTACAAGAAATCTGTCATTAAATGTCATAAATGTCATTAAATAAAAATAGAGGGTGTCAATAGTTTTATGAATTTTGGGACAATCCCATCAGGTCCGGCAGGTTTCTTTTCATTAAGATTAGAAAGCTGAGCTTTAATATCATGTTCAATAAATATAATATTGTCAATCTTAAAAGGAAACTCGGGAGGTGGCAGAGGAGAATCAAGATCATTAGAAGAAGTGGAGACTGAAGAGAAGTATGCATTTAGGTGTTCCGCTTTTTCAAAAGGATGTTGGAGAAAAAACTCATTATGTTTTAGAGGGGGGATAGACGTTTGCTTATTATCAATTTTTAACAAAGATTTAGCAACTTTCCACCATTTATCTGGAGTCAAATTATTATTATTTAACAATGATTCAAGTTTCATGAAATAATTTTGGTTTGTTTCTCTAATTAGGTTTATAGTTTCATTTTCCCATTGAGTAGGGGAATTTGAATTAATAGCTTTTTTGTGGATGCGGTTCCCCGCTGTCTAATTTTTATTCTAATCGTGTTTGTAAACCAAGGCTTATCATTTGGTCGCACTGTAACTATTTTTGTGGTACATGGTCATTTATGTGTGTGTTAATTATTTCAACTAGAATATTATTAAATTCGTTTACATCATTATTTTGTGAGATAGATATCCAGTCAATATTACTAATATTATCATTAATCCTATCAATATCAGCACCATCATTTTCATATATCGTTTTCTTATATGCAGTTTGTCTATATACTGAATATGATATACAGAAGTTAATAAGACAATGGTCACTGCAAATTGGAGCAAGAACATTTGTATCCCTTATAAGTTGATTGTTGTTAGATAGAACAATGTCAATAGGAGAAGAGGTAGGAGTAATGCGAGTGGGTTCTTTAATAAAACTGTTCAGATTATGTTTTGTAAGTAATCGGCCTAGATGAGAGTGTGGCTGAAGGTTTGACATATCAACATTTATATCACCAGTTATAACTACATCAGTAATATTATCATCAAAAACAATATTAAACATGTCATCTAATTTTCGCCAGTATTCTACATTAGATTCTGGTCTATATATACACCCTAGTAAGAACTTATGGCTATCTACTAAAACTTCTAACCAAATAATTTCAATATTGTTAGACTCCAAATCTCTTCTTCGAATAATGCCACCACCAAATCCTACCTGCCTATCCCTTCGATGAAAACTACTAAAACTGTCTACAACAAGGTCAGAGTCCGGGACTAACGGGTCAAGATGTGTTTCAGTAAGACATATTATATCATTTTCAGTCAGCTCACTATCTATTATATCTAATTTATTTCTAAGTGATATTACATTAAGATGTGAAATTTGGAGAGTGCGCAGAGGACCGGGATTTTGTTCGATATCATTACACAATAAAAGAAACTTTATAAGAAATAATTTGAATGCCAAATTTTTTCACACAAAAGAAAAAATATTAATATAAAGTATATCAGAATAAAATTGCTTGAATGTAAGATATGATTTGTAACTTCCATGCATATCACGTGCCCATAGCTTGATAGAAATTTTACAATCCATTAACCGGTATCAAGAAAGTATGGCGCTATGTGGTACATGAAATACATGGAAGAAAAGGTATTGCAAAATAGACAGGTCATGGGGAGGAGATACACCATCAACAACATAACATAAACAAATATATACAAAACTAAGATTAACATGAGAAAGGTTTTTTTTTACCTGTATGGGGTAGAGTTAAGATTTCATGTACATGTTGTTGTTTTTTTCTTTTTCAAGGAGATAATGAATATACTTTCATCAAATTAGCAGGTCTATATACTTATAATAACCACATGGTTAGGTGGAAAACGAGATATTATTAATCCAAAATAAAATTTCGCGTGTCAGCGTTTGCCATCACAGTAAAATTTCCTGCGCGATTAACAAAAAACCAGGCGATTCCATTTTGAGAAGGTAAGATAGCTTGTGTAATGCTAGCGTATAATTATATGAAACCGACCGTGACGGCATACCCATGTGTTTACTATAGATACATGAAAATACACTGTAATATTTGGAAGTCCAAACTATAATAGCCATGATTATGTTGTATATAACATTAGAGAAGTGAACATGCATGGTGAATAAATTTAAACATGATTTCTACAGATGATGCACTGTTGTGTAATGCATATGTACACAGAGGAATAATCAAAAGTGCAATTTCAAAACTATAATAATTGATTACAGAATCTACATTTGACTCATCAGTTTATAGCAGTTTAAAGTTGTGAAAAAATAATAAACTAATAAAATAATCTTACAAAAGATACAGTTTTGATGTTACTATTGTGAATGAGTACGTGAGGGCGTGGACATACATGTACCACACAGACACGTACAATCACAACAGTCCAACCGTGAACGCGACGACCCGCACGCGTACGTGACGTCCCGTCATGTACTCATAGCTGAACGTATGGGGCAAAATGCTTGTCAACAAAATTTGCATATCTATATGAGTTGGTCCTGTGTACACATATGCAGAATAGTTATACTTTCCATTGTAAAAATCATAAGAAAGTATCATTTTTATAACCAAAACAAATGACGTTTACACATTCTCTTTTATTTAGAAATACATATTCTCACCAAGACAACACTAGAACACAATTAAAAAATTAATACCACTAAGAACAAACTAATTTCATTAATATCAGTTACATAATGATTACCAATAAAATGGCACAGCCACTTATCAGTATGAAATGTTAAAGCAATGAAATGTTATCCCGCAACTTTCTCTCATCATCGTTCACCGACATCATAGAGTCATCATAAGGACTATAATACAGTGGTGCGGAGGCTGGAACTTGGACTTGGAATAAAGTAGCATTGCTAAGGTATCCTATGTTGATTACCTATAGGGATTATATGTTCAGGCGATCCGGGGTTGTCAAACGTGTAATTATAGTTTGATATTTTCTTACAGGCAGATGAAAAGATGAAGAACTCGTATCACTTTTCACTAGCCTGTGTCACGACTGGACAAGTCAGACTAAGCAGGTACGTTTTAGACAGGTACGTATAAAGGCAAAACACAGACAAAGGGAGACCAACATGTGTTCTATAGTTAATAAGCGGCGTTCAACCGAGACAGTGGGTAAACATAGCATTGTGATTCAACTGTTGAAAACAGCTTTCATTTAAAAAGCTTTCAGTTCTTTCTTCACCTTTTACAAAGTGACACAGATATAGTGATGTTTGTATTCTATAATGGTTAGCATATATTATATAAACTTTATTTATTTTACATCGATTACGAAACAAGCTATACAACTTATGTAAATCACTCTCGATGGCCCGGATGTAAGCGCGCGAGGGATCTTAGTGTGGGAGGAAACCGGAGTGCCCGGAGAAAACCCACGTGATCGGGCAGGTGACCCCTAACCTTTTCACGTCCGTGCCGGGGATCGAACCCCGGCCGGCTAGGTGAAAGGCGAGTGGCTTAACCACTACACCACCCGATCACCCAATAAGCCAAATAACCTGTGATACAATGTATAGGTGACAGACAAACTTACCTGTAATACAATATGTAGGTGACAGACACACTTACCTGTAATACAATATGTTAGGTGACAAAACAAACTTAACCTGTAATACAATGTGTAGGTGACAGACAAACTTACCTGTAATACAATATGTATGTGACTGACACACTTACCTGTTATACAATATTTAGGTGACAGACAAAACTTACCTGTATAATATGTAGGTGACAGACATATCTTATCTGTAATACAATTTGTAGGTGACAGACAAACTTACCTGTAATAACAATATGTAGGTGACAGACACACTTACCTGTAATACAATATGTAGGTGACAGACACACTTACCTGTATACAATATGTAGGTGACAGACACACTTACCTGTAATACAATATGTAGGTGACTAAGACAAACTTACCTGTAATACAATATGTAGGTGACAGACAAACTACCTGTAATACATGTGTAGGTGACTGACACACTTCCTGTAATACAATATGTAGGTGACAGACAAACTTACCTGTGATAAAATATGTAAGGTGACAGACAAACTTTACCTGTAATACAATATGTAGGTGACAGACAAAACTTTACCTGTAATACAATATGTAAGTGACGGACAAACTTACCTGTAATACAATATGTAGGTGACAGACACACTTACCTGTAATACAATATGTAGGTGACAGACACACTTACCTGTAATACAATATGTAGGTGACAGACAAACTTACCTGTAATACAATATGTAGGTGACAGACACACTTCCTGTAATACAATGTGTAGGTGACAGACACACTTATCTGTAATACAATATGTAGGTGACAGACACACTTACCTGTAATACAATATGTAGGTGACAGACACACTTACCTGTAATACAATATGTAGGTGACAGACAAACTTACCTGTAATACAATATGTAGGTGACTGACACACTTACTTGTAATACAATATGTAGGTGACAGACAAACTTACCTGTAATACAATGTGTAGGTGACAGACACACTTACCTGTAATACAATATGTAGGTGACTGACACAACTTACCTGTAATACAATGTATAGGTGCAACAGACACACTTACCTGTAATACAATATGTAGGTGACAGACACACTTACTCTCATACAATATGTAGGTGACAGACACACTTACTGTAATACAATATGTAGGGTGACAGACAAACTTACCTGTAATACAATTATGTAAGTGACAAGACAAACTTACCTGTAATACAAATATGTAGTGACAGACACACTTACCTGTAATACAATATGTAGGTGACAGACACATCTTAACCTGTAATACAATATGTAGGTGACAGACAAACTTACCTGTAATACAATATGTAGGTGGACAGACACACTTCCTGTAATACAATGTGTAGGTGACAGACACACTTATCTGGTATATACAATATGTAGTGACAGACACACTTACCTGTAATACAATATGTAGGTGACAGACACACTTACTGTATGGGTGACAGACAATACTTACCTGTAATACAATATGTAGGGTGACTGACACACTTACTTGTAATACAATATGTAGGTGACAGACAAACTTACCTGTAATACAATGTGTTGGGTGACAGACACACTTACCTGTAATACAATATGTAGGTGACTGACACATTACCTGTAATACAATGTATAGGTGACAGACACACTTACCTGTAATACAATATGTAGGTGACAGACACACTTACCTGCAATACATATGTAGGTGACAGACACACTTACCTGTTATACAATATGCAGCGTGACTGACCACACTTACCTGTAATACAATATGTAGTGTGACAGACAAACTTACATGTTATACAATATGTAGGTGACAGACAAACTTACCTGTAATACAATATGTAGTGATCCCTGTTTTCTACCATTCATATGATACCAAGGTGTACCAGATCGGATGACCAGTGGGGGAAAGACAGCAGTTGTCATTCGTGAAACTGGATATCTATAGGATCCGGACGCCTCAAGATAGTACTAATATCCATCGGTACTCTAATTATACATAATAAACACTCAGATAGTAGTAATATCCGCTCGGTTGATCTAATATATAACTAATGCATTCAGAATAGTACGACTATTCTGCACAGTAGTAGCTCAGTTCTGATGCCGTACGGCTAATACTAACATAATTAAAACATCATTCCTTAGAATAAATGCATTCAAGATATGATAGCAATAAGATAAATAACTCCGTGCTGTACGTACTCTATTATAATATTAAACATATATACGACATTCCAGACCAGGATTTTAGGTAGTTTTATTTGAACCACACGTCGGGTTCTACTATACATCAGATCGGTCGATATCACATAGATGTAAAGCTATATAACCAGCCGTCATAGTACTCTAATACACTACCCCATGAGATAAGCAGTTAGTAAATATCCTGCTTCGAGGGAATAGAGTATATTATACCGTCCGGAGTATCCTAAATATATAAACATATGCATTCAAGGTAGGTGCAAAGCATATACGTCTGTAACCTAATATATTCAACCTCCAGATGTAGTATATAAAATTCCGATAGTACTCAGATAGAGTAGGTCAATATTATGCTCACCACACGAATGATAAGTCAGGGTAGCTGGACTAATAGTTGGTAGACCATAATACAGTGCTCGAGGATGTAGTCAATATCCGTATGTACCGTATACT
>SAYR01075739.1:377402-412087 GCA_004382745.1 Argopecten irradians irradians | reverse complement strand
TAGAGAGAGATGAGAAACTCGTGTACATTGTCAGTACCATTCTGACGCGTGTCAGCGCATTTAGTATGGATTGAGTGAGAAAGCGACTGCCGACTCTTGTAAAAAACACACCATCTTACCGTTACGGCGGTCACGTCTGTGCGCGCGACTGCAGGCTTGACCAGCAAAATGTGGCACTGGACAGTTAGAAATAACTGTATGGTATATCAGTGATATATATATAAGCCACATAACTTAGAAATTGCGAGAAGATATTGTGACGCGTCCATGGTAACGTTATTGATGACGTCATACGAACATGGGTACAATCGCAACATCTCGTCGGCAAGTCTTCGCGAGTTAACGGTTTGTAACGAACACAATAGGCAGGGAACTTCCGTTAATTACACGCGGCTTAATTATGAAATGTACGCGGGCGAGACGGTTCGATTACAACAACCGGGTTCGCATGTATCGAAAAGCAGTTTTTATACTGTCGGCGCCTCTTATACGTGTTGTATCAAAATCTAATTTATATCAACGGAATCGTGACAAACGGGGGTGGGGTTGGGGGGGGGGGCTATTTCATTGTCAATAACAAGGAGTATTTACGGGCAAAAAAGGGTAAAGACGCGTCTTTAGTTATACCTCTGTATGTGGTATATTTAAGCATACTATAGAATGATTTTGTTGTCGAGTAATTAACATGTTACCAGCTTGATTCAAGGAGTAACTTCGTGTTATCATGTTCATTATACATTTACCATATACAGTTGATCACAAGGAATAAACATGGGTCTACAAGACGCATTTGTAGGCTATGATTTAAGGAAATAATCAGAAAATTTAATTGATATGTATTATTTTTGTACTATTGAAATTATCTTAAGAACGTCGATAATTGAAGGAGAAAACATTTGGCAATATTCGAACTCATATTCTCGTATAAGATACATGTACTTATTCTAGCGACTAGATCACCGGACTAATCCGGCTTTATTATTTAGATATATATACTATTTGTTTTCGATAGAATAGAAATTATCAATTAAGTAACAACAATAACCAACTTTATTCTTTTGTCGTATTTTGAGGTTTATGGCACTTTTCGAGCAAAAGTGTTTTGGCTCTGAAAAGGAGCCGTTGTAATGATCCAAGACTGCTTCGATTCTTGGTCACTCCTTCCATCATGGTCTTCGGATCCGGAAAACAACGTCTAAATTTCGCCATACAGGTCTCTTCGTAATCCGGATATGGTCTTCAGCTTTTTTGGTGGGCATAGTCGTAGTAATTGTTACGCAGGCCTTCTAACAACCGACATTCTACAGTCCTGTAGTGTAGCGAAAGGTTCTCAGTCGTCTCTTCTTGGCACGAGGTAAGGGACTGCAACTCTCTAGCTTTGTAATTCAGTCTGTACTGATCTTGTTCACAGGCTCTTCGGAATCGACGTTGCTATTCAGCAGAGTGAATCGTTGATCGGTCGGAGTTTTTCTTGGCTTTCGTCTTCATTGATTGTCTCAAGATTAAGTTGATGACAGTAGATTGTCGTCGGGTATTTTATACTCCCCGACTTCAGTGTCATAGGCCATAACGAGAAACTCGTGTACACATTGAGTTACAACATTTGACGCGTGTCGCGCATTTAGTATATTGGAGTGAAAGGCGACCTGCCCGACTCTTGTAAAAACACACATTTACCGTTACGCGGTCAACGGTCTGTGCGCGCGACTGAGGCTTGACCAGAAATGGTGGACAACTGGAACCAGTAGAAAAACTGAATGGTATACCCAGTGATATATATATAAGCACATAACTTAGAATTGCCGAGAAAGATATTGTGACGCTCGCATGTAACGTTCTTGATGACGTCATAGACAATGGGATACAATCGCAACATCTTCGTCGGCAGTGTTCGAAGTTTAACGTTGTAACGAACACATATAGCAGGGAACTTCGTTAATTACACGCGGCTAATTATGAAAATGTACGGCGGGCGAGACGGTTTCGATTTAACAACATACCGTCGCATGTTTCGAAAAGCAGTATTTTAATACTGGGTGGGCGCCTTCTTATACGTGTATGTATCAAATCTAATTTAATATCAACGGACGTGACAACGTGGGTGGTTGGGGGGGGCTATTTCATTTGGTCATAACAAAGGAGTATTTACGCAAAAAGGGTAAGCGCGTCCTTTAGTTAATACCTCTGTATGTGGTATATTTAAGCATACTTACGAATGATTTTTGGGTTGTCGAGTAATTATCATGTATATCCAGCTTTGATTCAAGGAACGTAACTCGTGTTATCATGTTCATATATACATTTAACCAATATATCAGTTGATCACAAGGAATAAACATCGGTCTAACACGCATTTGTAGCTATGATTAAGGAAATAATCAGAATTTAATTGATATGTATTATTCTTCGTACTAATTGAAAAATTATCTTAAGACGTCGATAAATTGAAGAGAAACATTTTAAGCAATATTCGAAACTCATATTCTCGTATAAAATACATAGTAAATTATTCTTTAGCGAATAATCACGACTAACCCGCTTATATTTAGATATAATATAACTATTTGTTTTCGATAGATAGAATCAATCATACAACAAAACACAAACTACTTTTGCGTATTTCGAGTTAATGGGCACTTTTCGAGAAAAGTGCTTTGGCTCTGAAAGAGCCGTTGCTATAAGGATTCAAGAACTGCTTCGATTCTTGTTCACTCTTCATCATTCGTCTTCGGGATCCGGAAACAACAGTCTATCAGATTTCGCCCATACAGGTCTCTTCGTAACCGATATGTCTTCAGCTTTTTGGTGGGCAATAGTCCGTAGTACAATGTTACGCAGAGCCTTTCTACAACCGACTTTCTAAGTCTGTAGCTGTAGGCGACAAGGTTCTCAGTCCGTCCTCTGGCACCGAGGTAACGGGGATCTGCAACTCGTCTAGGCTTTAATTCGTTTGTAAGATCTGTTTCACAGGGCTCTTCGCAATCGACGTTCGCTATTCAAGCAGAGTGAATCGTTGATCGAGTCGGGAGTTTCTTGCTTTCGGTCTTCATAAGATTGTCTCAAGATTAAGTGATGAAGAGATTGTCGTCGGGTATTTATAGCTCCTGACTTCCAGTGTATAGGCCATAACGAGAAACCGTGTACACTTGTAGTACACATTCTACGCGTGTCAAGCGTCATTTAGTATAATGATGAAAGCGACCTGCCCGTCTTGTAAAAACACACCATTTACCGTTACGGCGGTTCACGGTCTGTGGCGCGAACTGCAGGCTTGACCAGAAAATGTGGACACTGGACAGTAGAAATTAACTGTATGGTATAACAGCAGTGATATATATATTAAGCCACATCACTTAAGAATTGCCGAGAAGATAATTGTGCGCTGCCATGGTAACGTTTATTGATGGTCATAGAACAATGGGATCAATCGCAAACATGCTCGTCGGCAGTCTTCGGGAGTTTAACGGTTTGTAACTCGATACACAGATAGGCTAGGGAACTTCCCGTTAATTACACGCGGCTAATTAATAAAAATGTACGCGGGCGAGACGGTTTCGATTTAACAACATAGTACGTCGATGTATCAAAAAGCGTAAATTTTTACTGGTCGGTGCGCCTCTTATACGTTGTAGTGTATCTAATCTATATTTTATTCAACGGAATGTGACAACGGGCGGTGGGTTGGGGGTGGGGGGCTATTTTCAATTTGTCATAAAACAAGGAGTATTTACGCAAAAAAGGGTAGACGGCGTCTTTAGTTATACCTCTGTATGGTGGTAATATTTAAGCAATACTATAGCGAATGATTTTGTGTCGAGTAATTATTCATGTATACCAGCTGACTTAAGGGACGTAACTCGTGTATCAGTTCATTATACATTACCAATATAGTTTGATCACAAGGAATAATACATTGGGTCTACACGCATTTGTAGGCTATGATTAAGGAAATATCAGAAATTTAATTGATATGTATTATTTTGTCACTATTGAAAATTATCTAAGACGCTCGATGAAATTGAAGAGAAAAACATTAAAGCAATATTCGAACTCATATTCTCGTATAAGATACATGTACTTATTACTGTAGGGCGACTAATCACCGAGCTACCTCCCGGCGTTATATTTAGATATATATAACTTTTGTTTTCGATAGATAGAAATAAATACAACAAAACACACTTACTTTTCGTATTTTCGAGGTTAAAGGGCCTTTTCCGAGAACAAGTGGTTTGGCTCTGAAAAGAGCCGTTGCTATAGGATTCAAGACTGCTTCCGGATTCTGGTCACTCTTTCATCATCGTCTTCGGATCCGGAAACATACGTCTACAATTTCGCCATACAGGTCTCCTTCGTAATGCCGGATATGTCTTCAGATTTTGGTGGGAGCATAGTTCGTAGTTACATGTTACGCAGGCCTTCTACAACCGACATTCTAGGAGTCTGTAGCTGTAGGCGAAAGGTTCTCAGTCCGTCTCTCTTGGCAACCGAGTAACGGCTGCAATCGTCTAGCTTGTAATTCATTTGTACGATCTGTTCACAGGCTCTTCGGAATGACGTTCGCTATTCAGGGCAGAGTGAATCGTTGATCGTTTAGTCGGGAGTTTCTTGCTTCGTCTTACATGATTGGGTCTCAGATTAAGTGATGACAGTAAGATTGTCGTCGGTATTTATACCCTGACTTTCAAGTGTCATAGGCCATAACGACAGAAACTCGTGTACACATGTCAGTAACACATTCTGACGCGTGTCAAGCGCATTAGTATATTGAGTGAAAGGCGCCTGCCCGACTCTGTAAAAACAACACCATTTACCGTTTACGCGGTCACGGTCCTGTGCGCCGCGACTGCAGGCTTGACCAGAAAATGTGTGACACCTTTTGGACAGTAGAAATAACTGTATGGTATAGCCAGTGATATATATATAAGCACATAACTTAGAATTGCCGAGAAGATATTGTGACGCCTCATGGTAAGTTATTGTGCGTCATAGAAACAATGGGATACAATCGCAACATCTCGTTCGGCAAGTCTTCGGAAGTTAACGGTTGTAACCGAACTACAATAGGCAGGGAACTTCCGTTAATTACACGAGCGGGCTTAATTAGAAAATGTACGCCGGGCGAGACGGTCGATTTACAACATACCGTCGCATGTATCGCGAAAAGCAGTATTTTATCTGGGTCGGGCGCTCCTTTAATAACGTGTATGTTATAAATCTAATTTTATATCAACGGAATCGTGACAACGGGGGTGGTTGGGGGGGGGGGGGGCTATTTCATTGTCATAGAACAAAGGAGTATTTACGCAAAAAAGGGTAAGACGTCGTCTTTAGCTATACCTCTTGTATGTGTATATTAAGCATACTATGCGAATGATTTTGTTGTCAGAGTAATTATAATCATGTTTACCAGCTTGATTCAAGGACGTAAACTGTGTTATCAATGTTCATTATACATTTACCAAATAAGACAGTTGATCACAAGGAATAAACAATGGGTCTACACGCATTTGTAGCTATGATTAAAGGAAATAATCAGAAATTTATTGATATGTATTATTTTGTACTATTGAAATTATCTTATAGAACGTCGATAAATTGAAGGAAAAAACATTTTAGCAAATATTTCGAACTCATATTCTCGTATAAGATACATGTACTTATTTACTTAGCGAACTAAACTCACCGACTACCCGGCTTATATTTGAGTAATACTATAACTAATTTTGTTTTCGATAGATAGAAATAAATAACAACAAAAACACAACCTACTTTGAGGTAATTTTTCGAAGTTTTAATGGGCACTTTTCGAGAAAAGTGTTTGGCTCTGAAAAGAGCCGTGCTATAGGATTTCAAGACTTGCTTTCGATTCTTGTCACTCTTCATCACGTCTTCGGATCCGGAAACACGTCTACAATTTCGCCAATTACAGGTCTGCTTCGTAAGTCCGGATATGCCTTCAGCTTTTTGGTGGGGTCATAGTCGTAGTACATGTTACGCAGGCCTTCTACAACCGACCATTCTAAGTCTGTAGCTGTAGCGAAAGGTTCTCAGTCCGTCTTCTTGGCACCGAGGTAACTGGACTGCAACTCGTCTAGCTTGTAATTCAGTTGTACGGATCTGTTCACAGGCTCTTTCGGAATCGACGTTCGCTATTCAGCAGAGTGAATGCGTTGATCGAGTCGGGAGTTTCTTGCCTTTCGTCTTCATGATTGTCTCAAGATTAGTGATGACAGTAGATTGTCGTGGTATTTTATGACCCTGACTTCAAGTGGTAATAGGCCATAAGAGAAACTCGTGTACACATTTGTCAGTACAACATTCTGAGCGTGTGCAGCGCATTTAAGTTATTGAGTGAAAGGCGACATGCCCGACTCTTGTAAAAACACACCATTTACCAGTTACGCGGTCCGGTCTGTTGCGCGCGAAACTGCAGCCTTGACCAGAAAATGTGGACACTGGACAGTAGGAAATAACTGTATGGTATATGCCAGTGATTATATATAAAGCCACATAACTTAGAATTTGCCGAGAAAGATATTGTGACGGCTCCATTTGTGTAACAGTTATTGATCGAACGTCATAGAACAATGGGATACAATCGCAACATCTCGTCGCAGTCTTCGGAAGTTAACGGTTGTACCGAACACAAATAGGCAGGAACTTCGTTAATTACACGCGGCTATTATGAAAATGTACGCCGGGCGAGAGCGGTTCGATTTACAAACATACCGTCGCATGTATGCGAAACAGCAGTATTTTATACTGGGTCGGGCCGCCTCTTATCACGTGTATGTATTCAAATCTAATTTAATCACCGGAATCGTGACAACGGGGGTGGGTTTGGGGGGGGGCTATTTCATTGTCATAAAACAAAGGATGTATTTTACCGCAAAAAAGGGTAAGACGGGCGTCTTTAGTTATACCTCTGTATGTGGTATATAGTTAAGCATACTATACGAAGATTTGGTTGTCGAGTAATTATACAAAAATTTAAAAAATACCAGCTTGATTCAAGGGACGCAACTCGTGTTATCATGTTCATCTATTACATTTACCAATATAGCAGTTGTCACAAGGAATAAAACATGGGTCTACCGCATTTGTAGCTATGATTAAGGAAATAATCAGAATGTTGATTGATATGTAATTATTTTGTACTTTGAAAATAATCTTAATATCGTCGATAAATTGAAGAGAAAAAACATTTAGCAATATTCGAACTCATATTTCCGGTATTAAGATACAATGTACTTATACTTAGCGACTAAATACACCGAGCTACCCCGGCTTTATATTTAGATATATATAAACTATTTGTTTTCGATAGATGAAATAAATAACAACAAACACAACTACTTTGCGTATTTTTTCGAGGTTAATGGCACTTTTTGAGAAAAGTGTTTGGCTGCTGAAAAGAGGCCGTTGGCTATAGGATTCAAGACTGCTTTCCGGCATTCCTTGGTCATCTTCATCATCGTCCTTTCGGATCCGGAACAACGTCTAAAAATTTCGCCATACAGGTTCTCTCGTAATCCGGACTATGTCTTCAGCTTTTTTGGTGGGCATAGTCGTAGTACAGTGTACCAGGCCTTTCTAGCAACCGACATTCTAGAGTCTGTAGCTGTAGCGAAAGCGTTCTCAGTCGTCTCTCTTGGCACCTGAGCGTAACGGATCTTGCACTCGTCTAGCTTGTAATTCGTTGTACGATCTGTTCACAGGCTCTTCGGAACACGTTCGCTATTCAGCAGAGTGCAATCGTTGATCGAGTCGGGAGTTTTCTTGCTTTTCGTCTTCTGATTGTCTCAAGATTAAGTGATGACACAGTAGATTGTCGTCGGGGTTTTTTATACCCTGACTTCAGTGTCAATAAAGGCCATCAACGAAACTCGTGGTACAACATTGTCAGTACACATTCTGAACGCGTGTTCAGCGCATTTAGTTAATTGAGTGAAAGGCGAACCTGCCCGACTCTTGTAAAAACACACCAAATTTACCGTTACGCGGTCAACGGTCTGTGCGCGCGACTGCAGGCTTGACCAGAAAATGGTGGACACTGGGGAGCAGTAGAAATAACTGTTATGGTATTACCAGTGATATAATATACTAAGCCACCATAACTTTAGAATTGCCCGAGAAACGAATATTGTGACGCTCCATGGTTTACAGTTATTGATCGACGTTCATAGAACAATGGGATACAATCGCAACAAATCTCGTCGGCAGTCTTGGAAGTAACGGGTTGTAACCGAACACAATAGGCAGGGAACTTAACGTAAATTACACGCGGCTAATTATGGAAAAATGTACGCCGGGCGAGACGGTTTCGATTACAAACATACCGTCGGCATGTATGAAAGACAGTATCTTATACTGGTCGGCAGCGCCTCTTATACGTGTATGTATCAAAAAATCCCTTTAAAAAATTATATGCTAACAGAATCGGTTGACAACGGGGGTGGGGTTGGGGGGGGTGGGCTTAATTTCCATTGTCATAAACAAAAGGGGAGTATTTACGCAAAAAAAAAGGTAAGACGCGTCTTTAGTTTATACTCTGTATGTGGTATATTTAAGCATACTATACGAATGATTTTGTTGTCGAGAAGTAATTATAACATGTATACCACTGTATTCAAGGACGTAAACTCGTGTTATCAATGTTCATTATCACATTTAATCCAATATACAGTTGATAACAAGGAATAACACATGGGTCTACACGCATTTGGTAGCTAATGTTAAAGGAAATAATCAGAAATCTTAATTGATTATGTATTATTTTTGTACTATTGAAATTAATTCTTAAGACGTCGATAAATTGAAGAGAAAAACAATTTTAGCAATATTCGAACTCATATTCTCGTATAAGATACATGTACTAAATTACTTAAGCGACTAAATCACCGAGCTTACCCCGGGTTTTATATTTAGATTATAATAACTATTGTTTTCGATAGAATTAGAAATAATAACAACAAAACACAACTACTTTGCGTATTTTTCGAGGTTTACTGGGCACTTTTCGAGAAAAGTGTTTGGCTTCTGAAATTAGAGCCGTTTGCTATAGGAATTCAAGACTGCTGCGAATCTTGTCATCTTCATCATCGTCTTCGGATCCGGAACAACGTCTACAATTCGCCATCAGGTCTCTTCGTATCCGATATGTTCTTCAGCTTTTTTGGTGGGCAATAGTGTAGTACATGTTACGCGCTTCTACAAACCGACATTCTATAGTCTGTAGCTGTAGCGAAAGGTTTTTCTCAGTCCGTCTCTCTTGGCATCACCCCCGAGTAAACGGATACTGCAAACCTGTCTAGCCTTGTAATTCAGTTGTACGATCTGTTCAGCAGGCCTCTTTCGGAATCGACGTTCGCCTATTCAGCAGAGTGAATCGTTGATCGAGTCGGGATGTTTCTTGCTTTCGTCTTTCATGTTGTTCTCAAGATTAAGTGATGACAGTAGATTAGTCGTCGGGTATTTAACCCCTGACTTCATGGTCATAGGACCATAACGAGAAACTCGTGTACAGCATTGTCAGTTACACATTCTGACGCGTGTCAGCGATTTAGTAATTGGAGTGAAAAGGCGAACCTGCCGACTCTTGTAAAAACACACAAACATTTACCGTTACGCGGTCCACGGTCTGTGCGCGGCGACTTGGCAGGCTTGACCAGAAAATGTGGACACTGACCATAGAAATAACTGTATGGTATACCAAGTGGATATATATATAAAGCCACATAACTTAGAATTGCCGAGAAAAGATATTGTGACGCTCCATGGTAACGTTTATTGATTGACGTCATAGAACAATGGGATACAATCGCAACATCTCGTCGGCAGTCTCGGAAGTTTAACGGTTGTAACCGAACACAATAGGCAGGGAACTTCCGTTAATTACAACGCGGCTAATTATGAAAATGTCGGCCGGGCGAGACGGTTTCCGACTTTTACAACATACCGTTCGCATGTATCGAAAAGCAGTATTTTATACTGTCGGCGCCGCCTCTTATACGTTGTAATTTATCAATTAATTTAATCAACGGAATCGTGAAACGGGGTGGGTTGGGGGGGGGGGCTATTTCATTGTCTAAAAGGACGTATTTAGGCAAAAAAGGGTAAGACGCGTCTTTAGTTATCCCTCTGTAAATGTGGTATATTTAAGCATACTATATCGAAATGATTTGTTGTCGAGTAATTATACATGTACAATTGTTGTATATACATGTATCCAATCTGCATCACTTTGAATATAGATACTGGAGGGAAATATTTTCATTCTTTATATCTTTGTTATGCATGAGAGAACTGCAATGACGAAACACGAATTCAATGTTCAATCTTTATTACAGTAGCTGTGGCGTATGTAGTACGTACATTTGTAAATGTACATGTGCGACCCTAAAATTCGATGCCTAGTCATGAACTTTTATGTACACATTATGCTTAATAGGATCATGAATGGACACCCTAGTCATATAATCGGTTTATGAAAAATATTCCGAGAATACGTTTTCCAGCCGGTAAGCGGAAGAGCCTTTCGATCAATCTGAAAAATTAAAACAAACTTAAAACGATTGATGCGGGAAACATCTATAAAATGTTACTTATTACAATTGTTGAGTTATGAAAATTTATCGATAAATAGAAATCAAGCATATAGATGCGCAATTTGATGAATGCATTTTAAATGTGTTTGTGTGAAATCTTTTATTCGTCATTCAATACCATGATACTATTTTAAAGTACTGGTATACGCCTGCTCGCTTCATAAAAATTAATAAACATTGTGAGGGTAATTTATCATAAGTGTTTGTTGTAACAATTTGTTTGTTATTTCTTAAAATTACGGATAAATATGACACAATAATACAATTGCTCTCTAATACACACGGTTGTACACGTATTTGTAAAGTACGTGTAAAGTGGAAACTTTCGTAATGCGAGTGGCAGTCGTGCTTGAACTTCATATGTTATTTAATCAGTAAAGAAATGTTGTAATAATTTGTTATTTCTTTAAATATTCGGGTTAAATGAACCTTAAGAATAAACACCTTCTTTCTTAATACATACAGTATTTTGTACCTGTAAAGTGGAAACTTCGTATATTGAGTACTGTCGTCTTTGACCTCATCCGTGTCATATAGGTTTTCTTTAGGCAAATGTTTATATGGTATAAATACTCCCGTTTTTCTTACACTTTCGTTTTGTATTTCAGAACGTCAAGATCCGTAATTTTATTGGACGCCGTCGATCCATTTCCGTGATTATATCAATGGTATTTCCGGTTTATGCTTGCCGATCGTTTTGCGTTTTGCGTTTAATCGTTAATCGTTAGCGCGGTATTGCGTTAATCGTTGATCGTTAATCGTAAAATCGGGGGTTTAAGCGTTAGCAATCGTTAGCGTTAGCTTAACGGACGGATTTTTTGCGTTGCGTTTGGCGTTTGGCTGGGAACGTTAACGGTTTCAGGTTACTGTACATGTGATCATAGTGTTGAAGCTAAACACCGGTATACATGTGATCATAGTGTTTGAAGCTAAACACCGGTATACATGGTGATCAATATGATTTGAAGCTAACACCGGTATACACGTGATCATAGGTGTTGAAGCTAACACCGGTATACACGTGATCATAGTGTTGAAGCTAAACACCGGTATACATGTGATCATAGTGTTGAAGCTAAACACCGGTATACATGTGATCATAGTGTTGAAGCTAAACACCGGTATACACGTGATCATAGTGTTGAAGCTAAACACCGGTATACACGTGATCATAGTGTTGAGCTAAACACCGGTATACACGTTGATCATAGTGTTTGAAGTCAAACACCGGTATACATGTGAATCATAGTGTTGAAGCTAACACCACGTATACACGTGATCATAGTGTTGAAGCTAAACACCGGTTATACACGTGATCATAGTGTTGAAGCTAAACACCGGTATACATGTGATCATAGTGTTGACTAAAGGTATACATGTGATCATAGCTAAACACCGGTATAACATGTGATCAATTAGTGTTGAAGGCTAAACACCGGTATACACGTGATCATAGTGTTGAAGCTAAACACCGGTATACATGTGATCATAGTGTTGAAGCTAAACATCGGTATATATGTGATCATAGTGTTGAAGCTAAACACCGGTATACACGTGATCATAGTGTTGAAGCTAAACACCGGTATACATGTGATCATAGTGTTGAAACTAAACACCGGTATACATGTGATCATAGTGTTGAAGCTAAACACCGGTATACATGTGATCATAGTGTTGAAGCTAAACACCGGTATACATGTGATCATAGTGTTGAAGCTAAACACCGGTATACATGTGATCATAGTGTTGAAGCTAAACACCGGTATACACGTGATCATAGTGTTGAAGTTACAGCGAAGCACTTGTGTATTCATTGGCCAACTTATATAGGTGGAACAGTTTTATTTAAGCTGATATTATTATTAATTTTACTTTTTAGTCCTCTTTGAACAAACATATTGACTGTTGATACTCTACTGATGGAAAACTTAAATTGTTACCCCTTCTTTACTTGATTGTGTTTTACTTTTTGTGTTGTGGGGAAGTTAAAATTCCTCTTGGAGATATTTTTAACTTTGTGGCCGTGTTCTATCGAACCCCCACCTTAATATCAATATTGAGATGTTCTGGATTATGTCATTTTTCATAATCCTTTTACATGATATTATAACATTGAATTATATATCAGTTTGTTTGCATCATATGTGTTATATTACTTTTATATGAGTTTTATCTTTTTGATAATAAATGTATCACCTTACTGTGGCCATTTTCAATTCATTTAATTCTTTGTTATATGTATGTGGAGTGTGCATAAATAATATACATGTATATATAAGTGCGTATCATGGGTTCGAAATCTACGATCGAGAAAAACGGACATATTTTTTTTTTAATCCGAGTTTTTTTTTTAAATTTGTTTGCTTGATTAATTAACGCCCTATTAACAGCCAGGGTCATGTAAGGACAGCTTCCCATATATGCGTTGTGTTGCGTGTATGTGTGCGAAGTGCGTGTTTTGGGAGACAGCGCTATATTCGTGTTGTGTCTTCTTGTATAGCAGAAACTACAACTTTTATAGACTTTGGTGTGTCTCGATCGGCCAAGGGACAGAACCCAGAGCGTTCCTCATAACGGCAAGCGCTCAACCAAAGACCAAAGGTGAGGTGGTGTCATGGGAGACGTTACGAAGAATAAAGTAATTTAGGAAGAAAGAAAAGATAAGATTCTAACGCCATACCTGCAGGGCATAAACGGGCTCTACATATCTGTGACACATATTTTACTTTAAAGAGAAATAATTGAAACTATAATACATAAATGTACTCTATATAATGTTAATTAGAAATTCGTGCCTTGTCCCTGCTCAATGCAGCTATAAATGCTGTTGAAGTGTTGATTTAAACGATTTCTTAAAATCATCGTGACATAGCTTTGCGTAGTCATTTTGCATAGGTAGTTTTATCAGATATTTTAAAGCTTAGGTCTACATTTAATCTTATTATAAAGTAATACCGTATGCATTATTTTTGACGAATACTAACTTGTCCATTGTTACAATTAAGTGTAATATTATTCAAAAACACTTCAGATATACCTCCTACCTCTTTTCTTTAATAGTTTCGTCATTTTGGCCTGTCTAGGATAATAAAATTGTGCAAGGTCCATTTTTATTGCACGCCCGTCTGGGGAAGACATCGTTATGATGACTTAACAATGGCTGTATGACGTTTTATACATAATGATGTCATTAAAGGTGGTGTCCCCTACTTAACCAGAGAGCAGAAAACTTAATAATCTCAGTAAACAAGAGAAAAAAATGAAATACGAGAGAAAAAAAACAGTTTTATATGTGGGTATAAATAAAAATAAAAGGGATAGTTTATCCTTGCTCTCATTGTATTATGTGAACCCCTCTTTTAGTGACAAAACTCACTCATACACTCATATATTATATAACAGTCTGATGATTGTTGTGACTGCTCAGGCTCCCAACCTATAGTGGCAATCGGAACTCCTCGGATGTAACTGTCGTACAGAGATCTCGGATGTGGCAAAGGAACATCCATTTTGAAATTAAGGGACTTCACCCATAACAACTTTCGACAAGCGTAAGTTCATCGATGCTCCGTCTCGAAGAATCAATTTCTTATCATATTGCTATATAAGTTCAACATTTCAATAATTATTTATTTTCCTATGCGCACTTATAATTAGGCGAAGAAAATGTTTAATTTTCTTACATTTGCTTACACTTATTACATCCAACGTCATGTTATCATGCGAAGAGTTCCGATTGTCTATTGTGGAACTTTTCATTAATTGGGGGTAATAAAATTATTCCAGCTAGCGTTGGATTGGACACTGGTCGCAATGAGTCCCGGTGTATTATTCGTCAGTCACCGCAAATCCAGTGGCCGATGTAGGTTAGGCTCAGTCATACTTTGCCTACGATACCATATTGAAAACAAATCAGAGGAAAGAAGTGCAGCGTGGCATAACGTATTTGTTTGTTTGTTTGATTAATTAACCTCCTATTAACAGCTATGGTCATGTAAGGACGGCCTCCCATGTATGCGGTGTGTTGCGTGTATGTTGTGCGAGGTGCGTGTTTTGGGAGACTGTGGTATATTCGTGTTGTGTCTTCTGTATAGTGGAAACTGTTGCCCTTTTTATAGTGCTATATCACTGACGCATGCCGCTGAAGACATCAAGCAACACGCCCCACCCGGTCACATTATACTGACAACGGGCGAACCAGTCGTCCCACTCCCTGTATGCTGAGCGCTAAGCGGGAGCAGAAACTACCACTTTTATAGACTTTGGTGTGTCTCGGCCAGGGGACAGAACCCAGAGCCTTCCTCACAGGGGCGAACGCTCAACTCAATGCCAAAAGCGAGGCGGTGCCAAGCGAGGCATTAGGAAAGATAAGTCAGTTAGGAAGAAGAGAAAAGATAAGATCCTAAATTTAGTCGCCTTTTACGATCATGCAATAGGGGCAGCAGGTACAATTCTAACGCCCTACCTGCAGGGCATAACGTATAAAATCATCGCAAATAGCGTACCTCAAGGTAACTTATCATACAATTTTGTCTCTGTGAGCTGAAACAAATATATACATGTTTGTTTCTGTAATCAATTAACGCTAAGATACACAAATGTACGTTTTTCTACGTTACTCTAAGTTACGCAACACTTTTATCAAACTTCGACTAGCATATAACCACGATTTTATAACCACGATTTTATGCATGTTCAAACGTTCAAACCCCGATGCACTAAATCGCGGGTTAATTTAGGGGTACGGTAGTCTACACGCGCAGACACGTTAATTTACGTTACGGTATGACACTGAACCTCTGTTAAATGCAGGCATTTGAAATTAATAAAACATAATCATTTTTAAAGGGACTGAATCGCTAAAAAATCATGTAATAAAAGATAAAAAGAATTATAGAACTAAAATTAATTGTAAAAGTTGTGTACTTTGTGTTAATAACAATATTTAAAAGTTTGTATAACAATTTTGTTCAAAAAGGAGAAAAACTGAAAATAAATAGGACCGACCTAGTCACTATTTCATATTATTATCTTTCGGCGAGTGTAAACAACCCTATGTGCATGCGCGACGCGTGAACATTCCAAACATCCGATCGAAGGAAATCTCATCTGTCTAATGGACATATCTACTATCGACTGAAAACACAAATTTATCGACTACATGTTCCTGATTACTGTGTTAATCTAATAAACGTTGAAACGTATGCAAAAGTTTTGTGAAGAGTTTCTAAGTGTAAATAATCCTATACTGTACAGGTTTTTATAGCCATAAAGAAGGGTTTTCATTATATTATATGGTTTTATACTTGCTTCTACCATTATTTTATTTTCATTTGTCATAATATTATGTACTATTCCGCTAAACCTGGCAATATTATTAGGCTTTTTAAAAAAAATTGGCCTAATATATAGACTTTATAATTAGGAAAAAATGGAGAAAAACTAATAATATAGACATGTTTAGCGGACTAAGTAAGTACGTGTATTTCTTTTATCATTATATCAATATTTGACATTCCGTATACATTGTATATCCTTAGTTATAATGTCTATCCGTCTAATGGGCATTCCCTATATATCTCTAGTTATAGTCTGTATCCGTCTAACGGACTTTCCTTATACAGCCCTAGCTATAATATATATCCGTCTAATGGAAATTCTCTATATATCCTTAGTTATAGTGTCTATCCGTCTAATGGACATTCCTATATATACCTAGTTATAGTCCCTATCCGTCTAATGGACATTCCCCTACATGTCACTAGTTATATAACTTTTTTTCCATCTGATTTACTTAAAAAAATCAGCCTAACTACATGTATATATCTAAATTTTATGTGTACTTTTATGTATTCAAAGCAAAAATATACCTTACATATACATTGTAGACCTATGTACATTGTATATGTTTGCTTAATAATGTACATGTACACCTGTATTCATGTATAATATATACATAATTAACGGGTGAAAATACCTCTCACTTCTTGTCATATTTCCATCAAATACTCTAAAGCTTCATAGAACTATGCTGTTTTACTTGGCAATGTAGATACAGGGGCGTAGGAAGCGGGTGTGGGAGGTGGGGGTCGGGGTTGGAGGGGGTCGGGGGGGCAATTGCCTCCCCGTTTCCCAGGACGAGGGCAAACATTTCTTGTTGCCCCCCCCCTCCATTTTCGCCGACTGAAAAATGTTCTAAAATTGCACATTTGAAAGAAAAAAGGGTTCTCCTGCACATTTTCGTGAATGTCTCTTAAAAGATTCATCTGTTTATATGACTTAGCAAGACAATTAATTCATTATTATTTTGTGTTAAACAACAATGTACCGATGGTGTGAAGCCAGTATGTTCAGATCGAGTTGCATAGATATGACGGCATTCACAATTACCAATTCTTAATGCAGGTAACTTTAAATAAAAAAAAGTATTATGTTAAGAACGCTTTAAAATCATTAAAATGTATCGTAAAACTCATCACAGCCATTTTAAATCTAATATTTTTACCCGGGGGAGACCCTCGGACCTCCTCAAACACCCAAATCTCGCGGCGCTCCCACATTCATCAAAATGCATCGTAAAATTCTAAATCGTAATGTATTTCCTGTGGGAGACCTCCGGACCCCTCAAACACCAAATTCTCGTGTCTTTGGCGCTCGCAAATTCATCAAAATGCATCGTTAAACTCATCTTAGCCATTCTAAATCGTAATATTTTTCATCGTAGGGAGATTTGTGCCCTCCCTCTCCGCCCCCAAACACCAAAATATCGCACCTTTGGCGCTAGCATGGCAATTTGCGTATTCATTAGTTTCCGTTTATCGACGCCACTGTCTATAAATGTGTACAAGGATTCTACTCAACGATATGAAAAAAAGTTTGTAAAGTATATATGGTTGTGTGTTGAATTAAAGAATCAATCTCCTCTTGTGGGTGCGGGGCGAGGAGGGGGTGTGTGTCCGCCACTGAGATACGCTGTAAATGTATCGGCTATTACGCTTAATCAGGCCAATGTAACCGATAAAATATAAGTTGCCTCTTAGTGGTGTTATTACATCTATATCCATTAGCCGGATGAGATTTTCAGCGACCTCGATTCCGAACTCAAAGATGCACTCGGTTCTTTCCGTTGTAAACATTCAATGCCGACAGATACAATTTCTTGTTGTGTTTGGCGATATTTTAACGTTGATAAACATTGCCAATAGTTCAAATTAAATGTTGTAATTTTGAAAACTTTCTAATTTCAGGTATCAGAACGTTTGTAGGAAGTCAAAAACCCAAAGAAATCTATGTAAATCTAATGATTTAGTAACTTTAAAGGAAGTGGCAGCCATTTTTCTTTTTGCTCTGCTTAGTTACCTTCACTGGCCAACCCTCTATACACAGCCGTTCCAAACATACAATGTAGCCTGTCTTTGATACAATGTACACATGTCCCGATATTGCAAATAGCAATGCCAAACTGAAAATAAACACTGCACTCACCTAACAAGGTTTCATTGAAATAATACATGAATGCGTTGTCAGCTAAATCCCAAAATATATCCAAAACGTGCTAATAAAACATTTCAATAAACACTAGGTTTTACTCATAAACCGATACGTGAGTGTAATTGATTGTTGTCGCTTGTACGGGACAGATAGCCACGTGCATATGGTCAGTTGAGTACATCGGCGACGATAATATAGTGGCAAGGACGTATATGAGAAGGATAAGTCACACTGGGTTTTGGGGGAGTACAAGGCAGGAGCTTTTGTGTTTTGTGCACTGACCGTGACGTTGGGCGACGGCTGATTTCCCTTTGATATCCGCCGGTGCAGCTTTGATGTAGCTTGCGGGTGCGAGGGTTATCGTCTATCTTTCTGTAAGCGGGCGTCATTTCATGAAGCTGTCATATTTTTTTTAACGAAAATTGTAAGACATATTCCTCTAAATCTTCTGTCCTTAAATCAAGTTATAAACGTTGTGATATTTAATAAACTTTACATTGGTGTTTCGTTTGACTCGATAAGACAAGTATTTGTTGAGAAAAACGGTTTTCATTCCCAGTTCATCGGCGTCTCGCGTGGGTGTTTAGTAATTGTAAGAGACGTTACCGAATCCTTCTCACTTATAAATCCTTGACGTGGGGATATGTGGACGGTTTATCATTTGGATTTCTATTCACTTGTGTGAAAATTTTATTTTGACAAACATGTAAATGACAGCTTAGAGTAGTTGACGTATTTTGTCACCAAAACAATCCCCATATACCTTCATAGGTAAGTGCTTTTTGTTTCCGTATTAGTAGGTGATACACATGTACAGTGGACAACTGCTAGGTGTGTATGCACGTGTATAGACTGAGCGAACGCGTGTCAATTCATGCGCTTTTTTACCGGGGTTGGTGAAAGCACCGGATGGCTGACCTCGACAGGGGGTTGTCTCATAAACGGTTCTTGAAATACAAATGTGCTTATTTTTGAAAATCTCAAATATTTATTAAAGATGCTCCACCGCCGACAGAGCATAAATCATATTCATCATTTGAACAATAATTGGTGTTTAATCGTGTATACATATATGTAATTAAAACAAAAAACAATATGAAATAATTTATTTTGTCTTTGGTGCATGCGCAATCAGTACTTCATTCCATATAGGATATAGTGCCACGAAATTTTTTCGGGATGCAATTAATTATTTTTTATATTTTGAACTGGAAGTATAATTCGAAGCTCAATGTTTTCAATGGTGGTAATGGTGTAAAGTAAGTGACTTTTGTAACTGAAGAAAAATACTAAATCGTCTACTCCAATTTTTAATAGTGAAAATCTTTAAAAAACTTTTTAACTTGCATTGTAAGCTTTAACGATGTAGTAAATGATAACAAACGCAAAAATATAGATGCATTATATTTATTTGTTTAATAAACTTCAGCATGCAACATTTTGTAAGTTGACCAATTTTGTGGTAACTTTAAAAAGAAAACGATGTTTTACAGTAATTATCAAGCGCATTACTCGTTTTTCTCACAGATGATCGCGATTGTTCTGGTTTTATAACTGTTCTTTATTGCATTGCAAGGTAATTGTTTCTCTACGTATGAGTAGCCTCCACATGTGTTAACTCCTTTAGTGCGCAGCAGAACCACGCAGATACCTGTAGTACCCTTTTTTTCGGTAACAAGGACAAAATCATCACATCGACCTAAAACAATAACACACAATTTCTTGTCAATGAGTTGAAATATCTTGATATACTTCTTAGCTATACCAATGCCATTATAACCGAACTTCTTCATTGGATTGAATTATATATTATATTATCCGGACATGGACATTATATTCTTTACGTATTCCACAAAGTTATTATAATAATTTAACTCATGCACGAACAATGAGATCATATGGCTACATGTATATTACTTACGTAAATTAAAGAATACATCGGCAGTCGGTTTAGCAGATATGTTCGTAGTCAATTTACTGTTTTCGCTTTTGCATTTTCTCTGGGGATAGACGAAAGATAAGTTTTAGAAGCATAAATATATAAAAGCAAACTTTTAAGCCAAAAATGTAGTGATATCATATTTGATTATAATAACAAATGTACATGGGTTAATAATTTATTATTATTACTATGCATATTATATATATGTATGCTTTAAATAAAAAGATAAAAATACCATATATTTTGAAAAAGAAGTATTTTAACCAGAATGATGGCACTTAAATCTAAAACTTATCATGCACTCTTTCGTAGCAGGCGGGATAATTATCATTATTCAATTAAATATTTGTAGGACCAAAGAAAATCGTAAATTTTATTTTAGATATAAATAATTTGTCAGTACAGACATATGCAAATTTAAACTGCATTTTAAAGGTTAGTAAATAATCAGATACCTATCTAACCTACCACTGTTTACCTATTGTTTTACCTGCGTGCACCAAATGATGTCAAACAAAAACACACACATCAGTAACCGTAGAGTCTATTTTAGGGCAGCACTAGGTTGAGTACAATTTCTAAGGGACATTTTATCCACTTGTTCTTATGGATATCATTAAAATACAAAGAACATCAAACCACAACTAGACTTAGTAATGAAGCGATACATTTTATGGAATGTGTCATTTTAAGGAATAAACGCAAGAATCTGACTTTATTTTCCTGTAGGAATCTATTATAATGAAAAAAGGAAATTATGACATTAAATACTCACCAAAGCCTTATCTCGATTGAAATCAGAACCTTTGAATTCAAACACACTTGCTGTGGCAGTCGGAATATTTATGGATTCCCACTCGCCTGTAATGATCAATCATAATACCTTTTTGACAAAATATTTGGTTTATAAGAATTTTGCCGTTTTGATTACGATAGATTAAAGCCATAATTTCCTAATGAGGTGTTTTGATATGTGTGGATGTTTGCAAAATTTATCTTTCAGTGGTCTTCTTTAAAAATGTAATAAGACTTATTGAAGACAACACATGGTACCCCTAACCCTTAATTTTGTGCTCCAAAGTGCACCATATTCAACCATTTTTGCCAGATTTAACCCTTTACAGAAAAAGTCCTGGTATTAAACTTTTGCCAATGCTTTCGATATGGAAAATGATGCTCTTTTTAAATCAGACAGAACAATGGGGCATATGTGTTTGTCTTTTAAAAGATATCATGAACAAAATGAAACTTAAAATGAAAACGGATGTATCAATATTTAATTTAACCGTAATTGCATATGCTTGCTTTTTGTATTCATTAGGAAATATACACCTTAAATAAAAACAAATATATCGGAAACACTTTAAGGCATGGTGAGTATTAAAAGGTTCATTGAGTAGTTACTTACATTTTAATTAATGTTACTTTAAAAAGACATTAAATTCCCATATAAAATTCCATAATAAAATCCACTGTCTCATTTAAACATATGTCACACTTTACCCATCGAACCGAGTAGGTAACAGGTAGCTATATGATCGAGTGAAATTTACATTGCACAGGCACTCGTTATGTCTATCAAAACACTGAATTTCTCAGGCACTCGTCATGTCTGTCTAAACCCTGAAATACATTTCTTTTCTACTGAAGAGATGATATGCTTTTATAATATTATGATGTGTTTCTCTTACTATCCTTGGCGATGTTTTATCGCAAACGAATCATCAACTTTATATTACATTAAGTGCGAATGATATACATGCTTCGGTTAGTGACGAGGCCTCTAAATGAAGAAATGCTAGCTGCTCCAACATATTATGTTGTGTTTCCGTCACAGAATCATACAGACGTAGTCTCTTCAACACAGGGAATGGCGTCATCTGCATAGTTTTCGTCACACAATACCCCAGCGTTTTATCTATGCTGAACATGACACTATAGAGAGTGTACTCGGCTCTGTCTACTGTAGTATCCAGGGTATCCCTGGTAAACACAGCAGATCCAGGGGTCTCCTGGGAGGAAGAACTGCTGCTCGAGTATTCTTCTATACAGACGCGATAACTTGGAATACCAAACCTGTCATCACCCATGTAGTAATTTGCGGAGTCTGTCAACAGGAGAGATAATAGAATCACCAATGTTGTTTTAGACAAGTAAGGAATCATCTTGTTCATCCCATGAAATTCTGTTACAAAATGTTTCTATCTCATGATTTGAGCTGATTGTTTGTTGAGACTACTCCTACAGAAAGTACCACGTTGAACGACAGCAGAGAAATCATCTTTTGCAATAATACCATAATCTAGTTTCGTTGGATCTTTTATTCATGAAACGGAGCTAATCAATTTTCTATCACCTGAACCGAGGCCAATTTAATGAATGAAAACGTACTAGAGAGGGACAACATTTAACTATGTAGAGATATTATATTTTGCGTTGATATACTTGTAATTACTTTTGTATAGTATATTGGTATTTGTTGAACTCAACTCTCACATGATAGGATCTTTTACAAAATGCATGTATTCTTTGGCCCGGATAATCATTATATAGCATGTACGGTTGAGTAGTGTGAGCTAAACATAGATTTCAATACCTACACGGGTGAAAGAAAAGTTGAAAATAATGATATAGGACCTGCACGCGGAGCGTCGCTTTAGCTGTGTTATTGATCTTGTTGAACTTTACTTTGTTTTTTATTCTCATTGTCTGTATAAGTCGGTGGTTCATAGAGTTCATATTGTTTGAATGAATTCTTTGGGTTTTAATGCAATTATTCATCTTTTCTGGTTTACAACTCGAATGTGTAAGGAATTGAAAAAAACCCAAAGAAATTCAATAAGAATTCTGTCCTCGTCCAGCTATTTAAACTCAGATTTAGAGTGTAGTTTATAGTGATTTTAGTATATCCCACCTATGTATCTTATACTTCACACAATTTTAGCCAAAATTTCGTTCATCAGTTCTCAATATTTCTTACTACCATAGGTTACTATTCTTCTGCAAATAACACTATGTGGAAGTCACGTGATTAAAAGTACCGTACACGTACTAACATCTTCCTAACAATACCTTATAATTTCTGACATATTTAACTTATCAGTGTTTGTTTATATTACTTACTCAATATCTGACAACCATAACTTAATTGTTTCTCGACATTCAATCATTAGTTTCATCTGCCTTAAATACTTTCTTCCATTTCCAAAATTATTTTTCATTTAGTAAAGATTAAATGAAGATTTGAGTTATATTACTTATGACGTATGGTGATTGGATGTGAAGATTATTAGTGCCGAGTTATTACATGGATGAAGATATATAATGAGTGCTGAGTGAATGAATTCAAATGGTGATTGTGATAATGATTTAGGATGTATGAAATGTTAATGATGAAGATAATATTTTGTATGTATGGTTGATAATTAAGAGGAGGTTGAAGATAGTAATAGTGAAAATAAAAATCAGGAAATGATTATGTAATGTGTATTGCATATGAAAAACTGAATAACAAATAAGTTATAAAAACGTATTTGTCTCCTTTGTGATAATACGTTAATGATACGTCTAAGAAACCAGTAAAAGATCAATTATATGTAGTCTTATAATCATATTCGGTAAATTAAGCTAAAATTTCCCATTTAACGTCCAAATCCTAAAATATTTGACTTACGACACTTTTTAGACATAGGCCATAGGCTAGGAGGGTCCCACATGCACCCCCAAACCTTCGAACCAATATTTTCCTGAACCCTTTTGACCCACTGATCACAAATCAAAATGTTAGCATTGCATAAGTTGGGATGAACTTCCGGTTTTGACGTCATCAAGATGGCCGCAATCTCGAATTTCACTAAAAATTGAAAAATAGTCATAACATTAACATTTTTCAACCGAAGTAGACAAATGAGGTATCAAAAGGGTAGAACAAGAAATACATATCAGGACCAAAAAATCCAATATATGTAGTGATTTCTACGCAGGAAATGAAAACATCTGATTTTACGGTCAAAAATGGTGATTTTTCAGCAAATATTTGGCTTGGCGCAGCAAAAATGTTTCCCAACAGCAAACCATTATTTCCAATAAGTTTTTTGACCACTTATCAATCAGCTTAAACAACAATAAGTTTCGGTTATGACGTCATTAAGATGGCCACCATCTCTAATTTCACTAAAAAAAATAAGAATAGTCGTAACACTGATATTTTTCAACTAGAGTAGACAAATGTGGTATCAAAATGACCACAATAGAACGGCAAATATATATCAGGACCAAATAATCCAATATATAGTGATTTGTACGCAAGAAATGAAAAGCATAAGATTTTCAGCTAAAAAATGGTGATTTTTCAGCAAATTTTTCATACTTGGCTTGACGCAGCAAAAATGTTTCCCCACAACAAATTATTACTCGTTATCAGTTATTTAAACTCCTATCAATCAGTAAAAACAACAACAACAACAAAAAAACATATAGAAAAAAATTGTTATACCCTCAGTTTTGTAGATTAGCAGCCTCTCAAAAATCAAAGTACTGTAAGTACTGAACTGAAAAAGCATTGATGTTACAAAAATTTTAGTTCAAAGAAGGCAAATATGTCATTAGTAACATTTTAGGGTGTGTATTTTCTTGCAAGTCTCATGTCATTATCTAGTTGGGTTATTTATCTTCCAAGTATTCATTTAATTAATTTTGGATAAATTGTTAAGATTGCAGACAACCATTCCTCCTCATATCAAAAGATGAATCTAAAAATTATGAAAAGATTTTAAGAAAATGCTAGAATATTTACAGTCAGTGTCATGTGACCTTTTCTCTAATGTTTGAATATAATTGTCTAAATAACAAAATAAAGAAAAAAATTGTAGTTATGATTATTTGATAATTGATCTTGAGGACAAGGCCATGGAAACCTACAGCTAATAACAATCTGCAGTAAAATGACAACAAGGGAAACATTAAGACTCCATTAAGAAGAAAATATAATTTGACACATTGATATCCCTTGATGGCATTTATACAAAGTTCATAGCTTATGCTGCAAATGTTGTTTACAGACCTCATTTATAAGGAACTATGTGCAATGCATATAATATACAAGTATTTTTTTTCGATGAACTATGTGGTACAGATCTATTACAGGAGGAAAGGGCAAAAGGCAATTAATTAGATAATTATCAAGAGAAGAAATGAAATGACAAAAACTAAGGGTCAAATGTTCATTTAAAGAATTGGTTACTGCATCAAAATCAAAACTGAATTGTTTTGAATTATGTTTATTCAAAAATACTTTAATACAAACATGAAATAACATCACAATACATTATTTTTTCTAGTTCTCTTCTGTGATACACACAATGTATTCAGGCATATTAGTAAGTAAAGAGCAGTTCTTGATACTTTGCTGCAATATTGAAGAAAAGTCATATCAAAGTCAGATTCAGTATGATACTGTCTCTATATAATGCATAAAATGGACACTGAGAATTCTTAACAGCATATTAAAACAACCATTCTCAAAATCAGTGTGTTATTTGTATACATTGACATGTACATTGGACCCTCGATAATCTGGACACCTTCGTTCCCAGCCTAAACCGCCCAGATTACAAATTTTCCGGACTGCCGAATTTCGTGTACCCTAGTCAATTTTGAAATTGTCATGTACAAGTTACTCCCCTTGACCTTGTAAATCAATGATCGGTTTTTATGTTTATGTACTAAAATAAATACTTTTTTTGTTATGTTTTAAAGGTTTTTTCCCATTTAATTATGTTAAGAATATGAAATTAACGTACATGTAACCACACATTATTGGCAACTTGTTGTTAATGTCACATTACTTACAACTGTTTATACATGTATTGGTAACAAGATCAGAAACAGTTATTATAAATGTAGGATATTTCTATATATATCTAAATGCAAAGTTACTCGACACTCGCTAATGTTGTCATCACTTTATTTTTTGCAAAATTACAGTCAATGGGACAGAATTGTAGTTCTGATAATGACCGTCTGTCAGAACATATATAGTGTGTTTCATTCAAGCCAAGAAAACTCTTTTTTGTTTGTTTGAATTTTACAAGAAAACAGAAAGACTAACACGTGAGTCAGTCTGTGAAGTTAAAAGTTTAAACACCTTCTATCTCTCCACAGATTGATAACAATCCGCAGTATGTTAAATGGTGACATCTCTTTGCAAAAGTTGCAGATATATTGGATTTACTTTTTTGTATTTTGGTGTTTTAATTGGCATTATGAAACAATGCGAATGAGAAGCGCCAACCCATATGCCTGTTGTCCAGAGCTACATGTATGTTGTCGCAGCTAGTTTAATATATGCCTGGTAGTCATCCTTAGAATCATTTCACTGCTTCCAAAGTAATCCTGATAATCTCCAATCTTCAACAATTATGAATCTGCTCCAGATGACTAGCCAATGAGTCCTGTAATTATAAAATTTAACATATATATCAATATTCTTAATTTGTTATAAAAAAGTTACAGAAATCATCTAACAATGACAAAAGGAAGAAATTGGACTCGTGTATACAAGTACTCTGAGTTAAAGATGCTCCACCGCCGACAGAGTATAAACGATATTCATCATTTGAACAATAATTAGTGTTTAATCGTGTATGCATAAGTCTAATTAACACAAAAAATAATATAAAATAATTTATTTCGCCTTTGGGTCAAGTGCAATCAGTACTTCATTTCAGTGCTACGGAATTTTTTCGGGATGAAATTAATTTATTTTTTTTATATTTTAACTTGAAGTGAAATTAGAAGCTCAAACTTTTCAACGGCGGTAATGGTGTAAAGTAAGTAACTTTTGTAACTGAAGAAAAATACTAAATCGTCTGCTGCCGTTTTTGATAATGAAAAAATACCATTTGTCGGCGGTGGAGCATCTTTAAATATATTAGCATCATAATTAATTTGTCTCCTATACCTGATACACATTGATAAAATACAATGTTTTTTACTGTTAGCAAAACTTACTTTAAACAAATACTGTAATATTGAGCAAGTGTAAATTTACCATGTATGATATATTACAGTGCACAGGTTATTGTTTATTTTGGTAAGTGTTATTATAAATTCTCTGAATCCATGAAGTTATATATGTAGTGAGTGTTTAATCGATGTATTAAGTTCATACCGCCAATTTCGAAATCCCAGATATTTATTGTCTTAAATAAATATAGCATTACAATTCTTCTATTTATCTAAAGAAATTATGTATTCACATGTGTATAGTTCACTTCATGTGCCCATGTCTGTCACAAATAGTTCATATAATAATATACCGACCCATAGGCATGATAGGCAAAGAAGCAAAACGAAATGAAACTTACGATTTTCACTGCTTCTGTCTCCAAATACGAAAAGAATTCCGTAGTTTACTAGCAAGGTGGCTTGCAACATGCAGTGTTCAAATAATCTTCGGTGTTTTTCAGATAGGAGAATGCATTTATTACGCTTGATAATTAAATGGAAAATATCTCTTGACTTGCAAGTTTACATCACAGGTCCGCTTTGCGTGATGACGTCTTTGTTTACATTCGGCCGTTTACACTATTGCTGAGTGTCACGATATTTCGTTGTATCTGTATCCATGTATTAAATATTCCCTCGTTAATGAAAGGATGCGTTAGTTGACAATCCGTGCGAAATGATAAGGAGCCAGCGTAACTCAGAATTTATCGTGTTTGTTAGCTTCTGCATAGATCACCCAGACGCTCGATGCGTACGTAGTTAACAAGGGTGGGGGCTAAACCATGTAGCCCGCCCCGAGCCCGAGCTTTAAAACCCTAGCCCGAGCTTTGGTTATTTTCGTTTTTCTACACAACGACAGCACATATTAATTATTGTGGAAAATGTCCTGAACATAACACATTGTATTGTCTAATTAATTTTCATTTGAATTTAGTCAAGTTTTGTACTTATTGTCATTTACTTAAAATTTAAATATTAATATAATATATAAACTGCTATTACATTAATTTCATTATACAATATTGTAATAATAACGTGTGCATTTTACATGTACAGTCATTAAAAACGCTCGGGTCGGAGAGTTGTCTGCCCTTAGCTCGGGCTCGGCTCGGGTAAACAGTGAGATCGGCGAGACAGGTCAACGAGGTTACAAAAAGGCGGAATTCGTTTTGAAATAATTTGATATTGATGTTGAAATTTATACCTTTATGACCAGCTATGTTTACTTGTTGTTTGGATTAAAACAATTTAAACAAAAAAGCATAGATTTAAAATAATTTGGGAAAATCGTAAAATGTCACGCTCCATTGCGGGCTACATGGTTTAGCCCCCTGAAAAGTGATAAAGGTCGATTTATGAAATTCACATTAATTGCATGAAATTTGAATTATATGTATAGATAGCAAGTACCTTAAAGATTCTTTGTGCCAAAACTTGTTTTAATACGTGCTATTTTAGAGAGAAAAACGAAAATAACCAAAGCTCGGGCTCGGGTTTTAAAGCTCGGGCTCGGGGCGGGCTACATGGTTTAGCCCCCACCGTTAACAAGCGTCTGTTTGAGTGAGACTTGGTTAAATTCAGTGGGCCATAGTAATGACATGATCACAATACGAACGTACCTGTTCTCCAAAATGACTATCAATACAATACATGTAAAAACAAACAACTTTTGTATCTTTCTTACGTCACGATGAATTAAAAAATTGTCATTATGTTGCTGGGTTGGGTTAGGTCCCAGATGATACAGATGATATATGTGCTTATTGACAAATGACACACTCCATCTTCTAGGTCATGATTCTTTATTCTCTATATATCGTAATCGAAGAAGCGTATAAACGTATAAGCGAAGAAACGTAGAGTCTGTAACCAGATAAAACAAGACTCATTAAGTACAAGTTCACATTTCAATAATACATAATAACATAACATTCATATTAATCATACATACATACAAGAACCCTGTGTAGTCTACAGTATATCAACATCAGATTCACAATATATATAAATAATATCAGAGTTAATCTATGTATAAACTCTAGAACAACTATTATAAATTATACTTTACACTAATTGATATAGCTTCTGCTATCTATAATAAATACAAGGGGAGACAATCTGTTCCCTCTATGATCTAAAATCAGGGGAGACAGTCTGTCTCCTCTATACCATGATATCAGGGGGAGACAATTCGCCCCTTTACAACTATACAATAAATTACTCTCGTCTAAGGGGAGATAATCTACCCACTTAGACACTACAACATATAACACTATCAATGCATTACTTACATCATATTCTAATACAAATACAAAGATATACACATTATATAAATACACACCTGGCTATGGGCCGACTCAATTAGGCTTCGATCTTTGTTACATTTTTATCTTTCGATCCAGGGTCCTATACATGAATAAAATATATGATATCACAAAAAGGTCTAAACTAATAAAATATCTCCATATTAAACACTAATTTTCCATCTCTATGATGGTTATAATATATATCAATATATACATATTACTTTATATCAAATTGTCTATATAAATAGACAATTACTCTTGAATTCAAATACATACTTATGCTTTTACCCTTTCAAGTCAATTCAACTTATTCAAAAATATAGTTTAACACATTCTGATAATTTTACCAAAATAAAGCAAATAGATATAAATAATTTACTTTATGAACATTGCACAGGATATACAATATTAGTAAGAAGTAGAAAAAGGAGACTTACAGAAGTAGAAGAATTTCCTCATAGACAAATCCAGATTTCACAAAATGTCTGATCGACCAAAACACAACTGTTCTCATGAAACTCTCTCTGTGAACTGCCCAGAGACAAAGGAAAGTTCTCCAAAGATAGAATTTTGGAGGGAAAGTTTGACCAATAAAAACACACATTATTATATCTATAAACCAAAAAAATCAATTAAAACAATCAGCTGACCAGCCAGGTAAGTCACCTGACTGGTACCTACTCACACCTATAGACAAAGAATGTGCTCATCCATCCATGCACTCTCTCATTCCAGGTAATATACAGGTATACAGGTAAACCAGACAGTGACATATAGACAGTACTGGGACAACACATACATGTAGTGCAGGGGTGCAGCTTAACTTATTACTATACATCAATACACTAATACTAATTACATAAACTAATTAGTTACTTAATTAATTACATAATTAATTACCCTCCCACAATTATATAATAGATTATGAATGTATACATCAAAGTACAATTAGATACTTACATACCAAAATCCTGGTAATTCCTTTATTTAGTGTTACCCAAACCGGATGTTTACATAAATATATGCAAATGACTGGCGAGAATTAGGCCACCGATCGCTACCACTGATGCAAATTATCCTCGTTATTTTTCAATTATAGACGTTCATGCTATAGTTTTTGTAGACATGTTTGAAACTATTCTATTTAATGAAATACCATAGAAGTTGTTTATTACAATTACACAGCACTATGGCAGCATATTTGTTCTCGAAAGAGGAAAAGAGAAAAAATCGCATGCAAATGAGAGGTCAATCGCATTTAAATTAGTGGGTCATCCGGGCCGTAGCAATACTCAAAGTCTTTTGTGTGAATCTTGTGATAATTGGTTTCATTCGGGAACATAAATTACCTGAACTGATAAACAAGATGTCTTTGGTGTCCAATATACAAATTTTAGACATTCGAAGGGCTTTGCATGGAAGTGGCAACTACATAATAGACCCACGATTTCAATCATTCACAGTAACAGCAGATGTTTGGGCAAAAAAAAGTAGTAAGGAAAAAGACAGCCATTTTCGGGCATTTCTGCAAAAAAAGAAAACAACAAAGAGATTACATGCAAAATTGATTCAATCATCTTGCAATACTTTTTCGTGTCAAGCTCCAAGATCAAACAGTGGCAAAAAACCTGGTCAAAGACGACGCTGTAAATCAGAAAGAACAAGGAAGCGATAGTTTAGAAAAATGTACCAGTTCCATGCAAGTGTGATTCGATATGTAGGTAAATTGTATATATTGTAAATATAGTATCTGTCTCAGTTTCCGCTTGTCGGAGCCATATATATCTATGGAAATCTAGACAGATAAGTATATTACTTTTTTTCTGAATATTTTTCAGAAGATTTTGTGTATGATTATCCATTTATCTTTTACATTTACCATCCTTTTATCCCAAAATCATAAGTTTATATAGTATGTCTCAGTTTCCGCTTGTCGAAGCCATATACATCTATGGTAACTAGACCTGGACACCTTCGTTCCAGCCTAAACCGTCCAGATTTACAAATTTTTCCGGACTGCGAATTTCGTTGTGCCCTAGTCAATTTTGAAATTGTCATGTACAAAGTTACTCCCTTGACTTGTAATCATGATGGGGTTTTTATGTTATGTACTAAAATAAATATTTTGTTTGTTTATGTTTAAGGTTTTTTTCCCTTTAATTTGTTAAGAATATGGAAATTAAACGGTACATGTTAACCACACATTTTTGGCAACTTGGGTTGTTTAATGTCACAGTTATTACAACTGTTTATAATGTATTGGGTACACAAGATAAAAACAGTTATTATAAATGTAGGATATTTCTATATATATTAAAATGCAAAAGTTACTCGCACTCGCTAATGTGTCATCACTTTGATTTTTGCCAAAATTACAGTCAAATGGGACAGATATTGTAGTTCTGATAATAGACGTGGTGTGAGAACATATATAGTGTGTTCTCATTCAGCCAAGAAAACTCTTTTTGGTTTGTTTGTAATTTTAGCAAGAAACAAAGCTAACACGTGAGTCAGTGCTGTCGAATGTTAAAAGTTTTAAACACCTTCTATCTTTCCACCGATTGAATACAAATCCGCGAGTAGTTTAAATGGTGACATCTCTTTGCAAAAGTTGCAGATATGTTGGATTTCTTTTTTGTATTATTGGTGTTTTAATTGCAATTATGAAACATGGCGAATGAGAAGCGCCCAACCCATATGCTGTTTGCTCCAGAGCTACATGTTGTTGTCCGCAGCTAGTTTAATATATTGCCTGTAGTTCCATCCTTAAGAATCATTTTTTACTGTTCAAGTAATCCTGATAATCTCCAATCTTCAACAATATGAATCTGCCCAGATGACTAGCCAATGAGTCCTGTAATAATAAAATGTTAACATATATATCAATATTCTTTAATTTGTTATAAAAAGTTACAGAAATCATCTACAATGATCAAAGGCAAGAAATTGGACTCGTGTATACAAGTACTCTGAGTTAAAGATTGCTCCACGCGACAGAGATATCAAACGATATCTCATCTTTTGAAACATAATTCGCGTTTATCGTGTAATGCATAAGTCTAATTAACAACAAAAAATAATATAAAATAATTTATTTCGCCTTTTGGGTCAAGTGCCAATCATACTTATCTTTCAGTGCTACGGAATTTTTTCGGGATTGAAATTAATTTATTTTTTTTTTATATTTTAACTTGAAAGTGAAATTAGAAGCTCAAACTTTTTCAACGGCGGTAAGGTGTAAAGTAAGTAACTTTTGTAACTGAAGAAAAATACTGAATCGTCTGCTGCCGTTTTTGATAATGAAAAAATACCATTTGTCGCGTGGAGCATCTTTAAATATTATTAGCATCATAATTAATTTGTCTCCTATACCTGATACACATTGATAAAAATACAATGTTTTTTACTGTTAGCAAAACTTACTTTAAACAAATACTGTAATATTGAGCAAGTTGTAAATTTACCAATTGTATGATATATTACAGTGCACAGGTTATTGTTTATTTTTGGTAAGTGTTATTATAAATTTCTGAATCCATGAAGTTATATATGTAGTGACTGTTTAATCGATGTATTAAGTTCATAACCGCCAGATTTCGAAACCCAGATATTTATTGTCTTAAATATTATAGCATTACAATTCTTCTATTTATCTAAAAGAAATTATTGTATTCACATGTGTATAGTTCACTTCATGTGCCATGTCTGTCACAAATAGTTCATATCATATAATATACCGACCCATAGGCATGATAGGCAAAGAAGCAAAACGAATGAAAACTTAAGATTTTCACTGCTTCTGTCTCCAAATACGAAAAGAATTCCGTAGTTTACTAGCAAGGTGGCTTGCAACATGCAGTGTTCAAATAATCTTCGGTGTTTTTCAGATAGGAAATGCATTTATTACGCTTGATAATTAAATGGAAAATATCTCTTGACTTGCAAGTTTACATTCACAGGTCCGCTTTGCGTGATGACGTCTTTGTTTACATCGGCCGTTTACACTATTGCTGAGTGTCAGGTCTTTCGTTGTATCTGTATCCATGTATTAAATATTCCTCGTTAATGAAAGGATGCGTTAGTTGACAATCCGTGCGAAATGATAAGGAGCCAGCGTAACTCCAGAATTTATTCGTTTTGTTAGCTTCTGCATAGATCACCCAGACGCCTCGATGCGTACGTAGTTAACAAGGGTGGGCGGCTAAACCATGTAGCCCGCCCCGAGCCCGAGCTTTAAAACCCTAGCCCGAGCTTTGGTTATTTTCGTTTTTCTACACAACACGACAGCACATATTAATTATTGTGGAAAATGTCCTTGAACATAAACATTGTATTGTCTATTAATTTTCATTTGAATTTAGTCAAGTTTTGTACTTATTGTCATTTAAATAAATTTAAATATGAATATAATATATAAACTGCTTATTACATTAATTTCATTATACAATATTGTTAATAATAACGTGTGCATTTTACATGTACAGTCATTAAAACGCTCGGGTCGGAGAGTTGTCTGCCCTTAGCTGCGGGCTCGGCTCGGGCTAAAACAGTGAGATCGGCGAGCAGAGTCAACGAGGTTACAAAAAGGCAGAATTCGTTTTGAAATAATTTGATATTGATGTTGAAATTTATACCTTATGACCAGCTTATGTTTACTTGTTGTTATGGATTAAAACAATTAAAACAAAAAAAAGCATAGATTTAAAATAATTTGGGAAAATCGTAAAATGTCACGCTCCATTGCGGGCTACATGGTTTAGCCCCCTGAAAGTGATAAAGTCAGATTTATGAAATTCACATTAACTTGCATGAAATTTGAATTATATGTATAGATAGCAAGTACCTTAAGATTCTTGTGCCAAAACTTGTTTTAATACGTGCTATTTTGAAGGAGAAAAACAAAAATACCAAAGCTCGGGCTCGGGTTTTAAAGCTCGGGCTCGGGCGGGCTACATGGTTTAGCCCCCCACCGTTAACAAGCGTCTGTTTGAGTGAGACTTGGTTAATTCAGTGGGCATAGTAATGACATGATCACAATACGAACGTACCTGTTCTCCAAAATGACTATCAATACAATACATGTAAAAAAACAACTTTTGTATATTTCTTTACGTCACGATGAATTAAAAAATTGTCATTATATAATAGTTATGATGTATAGCATCAAAGTAAATTAGATACTTACATACAAAATCCTGGTAATTCCCTTTATTTAGTGTTACCCAAACGGATGTTTACATAAATATATGCAAATGACTGCGAGAAATTGGCCAACCGATCGCTACTACTGATTGCAAATTACTCGATTATTTATTCAATTATAGACGT
>SAYR01075739.1:335628-377392 GCA_004382745.1 Argopecten irradians irradians | reverse complement strand
TCTTACGTCACGATGAATTAAAAAATTGTCATTATATAATAGATTATGAATGTATACATCAAAGTACAATTAGATACTTACATACCAAAATCCTGGTAATTCCTTTATTTAGTGTTACCCAAACCGGATGTTTACATAAATATATGCAAATGACTGGCGAGAATTAGGCCACCGATCGCTACCACTGATGCAAATTATCCTCATTATTTTTCAATTATAGACGTTCATGCTATAGTTTTTGCAGACATGTTTGAAACTATTCCATTTAATGAAATATTATAGAAGTTGTTTATTACAATTACTGGTTTTTTTTTTTTTTTTTTTTTTGGTTTCATTCGGGAACATAAATTACCTGAACTGATAAACAAGATGTCTTTGGTGTCCAATATACAAATTTTAGACATTCGAAGGGCTTTGCATGGAAGTGGCAACTACATAATAGACCCACGATTTCAATCATTCACAGTAACAGCAGATGTTTTGGGCAAAAAAAAGTAGTAAGGAAAAAGACAGCCATTTTCGGGCATTTCTGCAAAAAAAGAAAACAACAAAGAGATTACATGCAAAATTGATTCAATCATCTTGCAATACTTTTTCGTGTCAAGCTCCAAGATCAAACAGTGGCAAAAAAAAACTGGTCAAAGACGACGTTGTAAATCAGAAAGAACAAGGAAGCGATAGTTTAGAAAAATGTACCACTTCCATGCAAGTGTGATTCGATATGTTGGTAAATTGTATATATTGTAAATATAGTATCTGTCTCAGTTTCCGCTTGTCGGAGCCATATATATCTATGGAAATCTAGACAGATAAGTATATTACTTTTTTTTCTGAATATTTTTCAGAAGATTTTGTGTATGATTATCCATTTATCTTTTACATTTACCATCCTTTTATCCCAAAATCATAAGTTTATATAGTATCTGTCTCAGTTTCCGCTTGTCGAAGCCATATACATCTATGGTAACTAGACAGATAAGTATATTACTTTTTTTTCCTGAATATTTTTTAGAAAATACTGTATGATTATTCATTTATCTTTGTCATTTACCTGTCTCATTTTTGCTTTTCGGAGCCGTATATGGTAATCTAGACAGATAAATATACATGTATTACACTTTTACTGATATTATGCAAATAATTTACATATGTTCATGTCATTTCCAATGTATGAAATTCCATCTATCAAAGTAATTATGTGTCATGTTGACTGATATGTATGCGTTTTAAACACATGTACTCTGTATTGTTCTAATTCCATTTATAATTTATGCAATATGAGATGATCAAATATACCTTGTTATTTTAAAGATATTTTTATGAATATATATTTTTGTGTACATTATATGTCCAATATCGTATAAGTTCATAGTATGTTCAATGTAATATGTATATATATATTCCTTGTGACATTGAGTAGTGTCTTGAACTTTTACATAGTTTTGTTTTATCTGATTCATAAAGAAATGTATTTGTATTGTAAAGCATTATTTGATTGATGTCGTAATTGCTACGCAAAATAAAGTATATTTATCTATTAAGAATTTTATTTCTTATCATTCTGTATTTTGTCTGATATTGATCTCATATACAGATGGATTAATATATACAAGAATCAATTTTGTGCACAGCTCTTACATCATTAAACAATGTCTTGATGATTATAAGCTGTAGATCTAGAGTAGACAATATTCTATAACTATACAAAATTTTAATAAAATCCATCTGTAGACGAGATCAGGAAAATTCAAAGAAAAAATACAAAGAACAGTGTGAAAAAAACTTTTGACCTGAACTTGATTAAATAGCAGTCCCACAAAAACATATACATGACTTTCTATTTAATTACCATGCTTAAAATACATTGGTTCTGATTTTTAAAATCTAATTTGAGCTCTTAATTTACAATGTAAAATAGGATCTCAAAGTGGATTTGGGCAGTTTAACCAAGAGTCACGATCTTTACGCCTGAAGTGCAGTAATAACATTACATGGGGTTATATGATATAATTAGGCCTTTTTAATTTTGTAATTCAATGTGTATATATTAGGCAAAAAAAGCCTCATAATATAGGTAGAACAAATCTATTTTTAGCGGACTATAGTGCTTTACTTTGCAAATACTGATAAAGAATCATATATGTATTTTATAGTGCCGTTGAATGAATTTCACATCTTAGATCGTCAAAACTTATATTTTTCAATAGAAAAATGAAATAAACTGCTCTGACAATATCACATTTTATGTTTTTTGATGTGTTTTGGGGTGTTTTTGGGTAAATCGTCGTTAGAGTTGTTCCCCTTTGAATGATATCAATATTAAAGGATTTGTGCAGCCAAATTTTTTTTTTTTATATAATACGTCAGGATATTGCTTTGGATGGATGAAAAATTAAGTCCCATCCAACGAATCGCCTAGCTTTTAGCGCTATCGGTTTGTTTTGGTCGTGATTAACGGGTAGTGTCGACTACGGTTCAGAGATAATGAGCTAGGCGGTCACGTGGTCTTGTGATGTCACAATAGTCCGCGGCTACACAAGGTAAGCCTAGTACATACATCTATACAGCACATGTACACGTATACGTTAGATCTACAATTTGAGTTTTTCGAGTAAATGGTTATTCTAGCTTTATGATGTAGATATTTTCAGTTTCAAAACATTCAATTTACACCATTTCAAACATTCAAACAAGCGTATATCTAACTTTAGATTAAGTAATCAGTCCAATTTGATAGCGATATCAAATTGATGTTCGGATCAGTCTGGACTGAGATTAAGATAGCATATTATGTAAATTTCGGTTTAATAAAAAACAGTGTAATGTAACACTATCTTTTTACGATTAAAATCCCAAAATTTCGCATGACTATATCTAGAATCCGTGTTTTTATTTCAAACTTCTGCCATAACGATGCAAACACGGCACAGTTTTTGAGTAAAAATAAAATGTGGACGGTTATCAGTTACGTAATATTGGAGTAACAATACCGAACTTATACCGAAAATAATATGTATATCTATATTGTTGCCTTTGGAACTTTATCCATAACGTTTACTAAAAAGCAGAAATACATCAATGATATTTCTGATATATGTTTTTAAATTACAGTATAAGTGTAGATTTAAATTCACTATTTCAAAATTATACTAAATCATTAAAATAGTATATTCATTGTCGATCCTTTTGTATACCCAAGGATTTATAAGTCATGTACGTCCTTGGTATACCATACCGAGATTCGTATAATCCAAAAAGTAACCACATATAGTGTTCAAATGAAAAATGAAATTACCTTATACAGGTATTATAAATAGATATAATATCTTGTACCTTTTCAAAAATATACTTAGTGATATTTAAATAAGTATATTTAGTGTGGTAATGCTGTAACCCTTCTTGTATGACTATACTTGTAGATTCGAAACGGTGAAAATACATGCTTAGAATTTTTACTAATACCTTAGAAATTACGGGTATGCCACGATTCCGTAATTACAGTACTAGACTGGAATTATTTTTAAGGTTAAATCTTTAGTTGAAATAGTTCTTAGAACCATTTTTGTTTCAGAATAAGTCAACTTCCATTATTGTTTTACCTGTGTACGACATATATATATATATGTATATATTTAATATATATTCCTAGGTATGATCAGGGATATTTTATTTCCATTTGCTTTTACATGGAGGTGACAATAAAAAAAATCTAGAGCATAGATGTACGGGGTTTCCATAATTCAAATCACAATTCAAATAACGGATGTCATAACCTGATTGACAGTAAGACAATAGCAAATACCCGATATAGTCCACCGAATAGCAAACTGCCCGCGGCCAGGTAATTACAGGTGAGTTCGATGAATGGCGTGGTGTACAGGTAAACAACATCCTGGTCCAGGTATTACATAACCATCAAACCAAAGGCATGGCTAATAATATATTTACATCGAAGTATCTACTCGTATATCGATTAAAAATTGAAAGCGACCGCACGGTCTGAAAAAATAGTTTGTTTTGCTTAATATCTCAATATTTAAACCTTTTATAAAATCAAAAATAAATTCTTTGTATCACATGTTGACTCTCACTCTCAATTTATTCGGTTAGCAACACACAACACAATGTTTGTAATGATCAACCATCGGTGTGTATGTACAGAAACATACATACATATATGTATATATGTTTCTGGTATGTACGTCAATATACTTTAATCAAGGATTTCGTAAATTGTTACGTAAAATTTCATTTTACAGTCACAAACTTTGTAATTCACAAGTATCAAAGATACAGACTACAGGAAAATATTATCTAATTAAAGCTTATTCGTTGCTGAACTCCTCGACAAAAAATCCGCAACATTTATTTCTGTGTGGATTTTCTTTCATAATTACACGAAGATACCTGCTATTAGAGCATAAATTAGAGTATTTGAAACATCGAATTTCACTCTATTAGTTATTTACATTCGAGCCAAAGTTATTGTACGATTAACTTCACTCAAAAGTAATTATAAAAAATCGTCGATCGGCTTTTCCTGTGACCGTCGATGTAAGTGATAGCACATCAGTTATAGTACAGCTATAAGCCACGGACTATTGTGACGTCACACGGTTTAGAGCTAGAAAATATGCATAATCGGGCGGTCAGAAGTTTGGACCTCGGGGCCGGACCTCGATATCGACGGTTTACAGGTTATTCCGGTCGCGCGCGGTACGGAGAGGTTTCTACACGTGCTAATAAAGCCATTTCCAGCATAAACTGAAATTGTCATTTTTGACTGCACAAATCCTTTAAAAAACCCGGAATTATCGCAAATTGATTTCAAAATACACATTTTTAAGCAATATTCTGCGTTTAGAAAACAACATTTCAACAATTATCAGTGTTTTTGGGTCGTTTTTATCTGTTTTTGGGTGGTTTTGGGTGTTTTTGGGTATATTTGGGTGTTTTTGGGTAAATCGTCGCGCCCTAAGCAAAATGTCAGATGGTTACTAAAATGTCACATATGTCTTTCAATGGTTCTCAATGATAACCATTATCATTGTATGTGCTTTCTCGCCTCACTGCACTATACACTGAAGAGACTCGGCATATCTGGTAGCTGGTGCATGCAGTCCGAATCAGAGTAATCGAGATATCAGTATCCAATTCGTCGGAAGTCAGAGCGTCGTCTTCGGTGTATATGGGCGTACGTTTTTTTTTAACTTAAGTTGAAAAGTTTTTTTAACTTAAGGATGTATTCTTCTGTGGTTTCAGTCCCGTTGAAGTCTCGTTTCGACATAGATCAAAAACGTTATGAGATTTTCAAATACGATTTATCAATATCTGTAGCATGTGGTCTGTAGCAAATTTTGTCAAAAAATTACATTTCTATTTTGAGTGGATTTTTTACACAGCGATTTTAAGAAATGGCCCATTTGGCGGCCATTTTGAAATTGTGTCTTTTTTGGCTTTGAGTAGAGCCACCGTTTTCCCATTTTTTACCAAAATTGTTTTTACTTAAATCATCACTGCATCAGCATTTTCAGCTGTATCAAGTTAATTTTTGCTGTAAATCTTCACTGGGTTTATGTTAGATAAAATATTGAACATTAATGTGTAAAATGATACACTTTTGTCACTTTATTTCTACATTTAATGGTGATTTGAGCACTTTTATTTTTTAGTCAAAAATATTGAAAAATAACAAATATTTAAATGGGGCAAAAAAGTAAGCACACGGACCCCCCATTTTTCTGCCTGATTTAGAAAGAACAACCCTTTCCCTATTGATATGCAAACTATTAACAAAAGTTTAATACCAGAACTTTTTCTATAAAGGGTTAAATTTGACAAAAATGGCTGAAAATGGTGCATTTTGGAGCTCAAAATTAAGGGGTAGGGGTAGCATATGTTGTTATTTTCAGAAAAAATATGACTCCTATTAATCATAACTGGGTGATTTTTAATAATGAAGACTACTTGAAAATAAATTCTACAAACATCCATACAATCAAACACCTCATTAGGGAATTATGGCTTTAAATTCTAGTGTATGTGGTCAAAATGGCTAAATTCAATAAAATCCACTATTTTGTTCATTTTGGTGTCTTTGAGTGACAAAAGCTCAAAAATGAGCACACGGACATATGTTTTTTCTTCCATTTTTTTCATGGTATGAACTCCTATTCCAAAAATCTATATGAAGAAAAAAAGTTTTAATACAAGAAAATTTTGACTTCTGAGAGGAGTACACCCTTAAGTAGAAAAGTTTTTTAACTTAAGCTGAAAAGTTTTTTCAACTTAAGCAAAAACAGTTTTTTTAACTAAAGCTGAAAAGTTTTTTTAACTTAAGTAGAAACGTTTTTTTAACTTAAAGCTGAAAAGATTTTAACTTAAGCGGAAAAGTTTTTTTTAACTTAAGCAGAGAAGTTTTTTTTAACTTAAGCTTGAAAAGATTATTTAATTATACACCAGGTTTTTAACGAAAAATTATTTATAAGACATTATTCAAAATCCAGCACCTTATTTTTCTTACTAGCAAAATGGATATCTTGAAAAATAATGGAAGGCGCTCATATTTACAATGTCTTCTAGGCAGAAAACATTTCTTTGTTGGGTTACCTTTGAAGTAGTTGATTTGATACCGTTCAAATATTAATCTGAATTGCGGATAGTACGTCGTCGGCCATTTTTGTTTTATTCAATATGGCTGTTCAAGCTTGTCGGGAACGTACAAATGGACTAGCCTAACCCATTATAAATAGAAGGGGATGGCAGGTGGAATATTGGAAATACGATATACTTATCTACAACCGGATTTTTTTTAGCTTAAGTTGAATAAGGTTTATTTGCATTATCACTTTTTCAGCTTAAGTCAAAAAGATTTCAACTTAAGTCAAAAAGATTTTTTTTGACTTAAGTGAAAAAAAGTGATAATGCAAAAAACCTTTTTTTAACTTAAGTTGAAATCTTTTTAGCTTAAGCTAAAATCTTTTTAACTTAAGCTAAATAACTTTTTAACTTAAGCTATTATGTATTAAATATCAAAACGGCTTGCCATAGTTGGAGTGGTATCTCTATAAAATGTGCAGGCAGCTACGAAAATTGATCTAAGGGTTGATAGTTGATAACTGTCACAAACCGTTCCCTGTCTTGAAACGTGTGTACATTAGTAATTTTCAATTCGTTAGAATTAGATTTAAATTCATTTTGATTGAAGTAAATACCGTAAATCAACTTATTTGCACGGCGACCAAACTGAGCATGTTTATGCCTAAGGACATTGTCATGGCGACCTAACTGAGCATGTTCAAGCCTAAGAACTTTTTCATGGCGACCTGACTGATAATGTTCATATGTAAGGACTTTTTCATGGCGACCTAACTGATAATGTTCATATGTAAGGACTTTTTCATGGCGACCTAACTGATAATGTTCATATGTAAGGACTTTTTCACGCCGACCTAACTTAATTTCGCGATCTTCCATTGTTATATAACTACTTTACCTCTACTTTGCAATATAAACATTTTTGCGGTGACATAATTTCCTATCGCACGTGAAAATGAGGTGGTTTTTTTAAAGTAAGCATCATTAAATAAATAACCAATGCATTTTCGTTCAAACTAATAGTTTTATTTCTGAAAAAGAAAACAGCACACCTATAAATTAAGAAACGCAAACTGACAAAGACATTTTACAGATTTGTGAAAAATTACCCATTGTCTTACAACGTGTATCCCTCTATCCTCCTTACATACTTAGTTACCAGGTCACAGTAGATATCCCAGCCAACATCAGCTTCACATGCACGGTCTCGCATATCTCCAGACATGTAGGGTTCCGTTGAGCAATTCCGGGCAAATATATTGGGGGGAAAGTCCTTATGCGATGTAAATAACAGGTTAGAAGTTCAACACCATAAGGCCTTTGTGTTAGTTTAAAAACATTTCTAGGTGAAATCCAGATATGGCAAATCGTCAATAATGAAACTCCAAACATGATTAATTCAAAGACAATATATCAGTTACGTCAGCCCCAATCATTTATTTCAGTGAAAACAAATGTTAAAACTATGACGTACTCCTTATCAACGTCATCCAATGGGTAATTTAACACGTTAAGCACGTGACATCGAGTGGTGCTATAGACATGACAAGACTGCACAGTTATTGCACTATTCCATTAGCACATATTCATGCATAACCTTAAATAGTTGTTTTTTTTCTGGATATCATAAAAGATTTAACAATTTATGAATATTCTTTCTTTCAAAAACATTTAAACATTGAAATTTATAAAATTGACTTTTGTATTGCTTATGATTATACATTAATATATTTTATCAAAATGTTTAAATTTAATGAATATTTTTTTCAATAATATCTAAATATCAATTTACAAATTTTACACTTTTATATTGTACACAATAATATACATGTATATTATAAATATATTTTATAATAATTTTGAAAAGTAGTTTCTTTCCAAAAAACTAGGTACTATTTGAATACAAAATTTTATAAATATATAAATACCCTACAAAAATGACATGTCATTATAAGATCTTTATAAAATTGTTTATTATACCAAAGATAACCATATAGGTTTTATAACGGTTACTATAGTAACTATAAGGTGCAGATAATAAAAAGTGCGTATATAGATATACTGTCAACTATATCACAATGTCATGGTAAAATGTGGCTAAATTCTGATAGAAATACATGTAGCAGTTATATAATATTAAAGAATGATATATAACCCACTCATAATTTGTTTATTACTAATTTAACAACTGTATATTATCAATTTAGCAGTTTACCATGACTGAATTTTCCAACGTTTACATCTCCAAAGTAGGATGAAAGACTTGTGACTTACATAAATATGTGTTAATAATCGAAAGCAGTTTTAAATCAGATTTTAAACATTGATTTCAATACATTACATATTAAGTTGTATAATTCTCAGATATATGTAATAATAAATTATTTGTCAATATTTAAATACTACACAGTACATGGTTAGTATCAAAGTAGTGAACTATCTAACAATCACATTCTGGGTAGTGTGGTTTATATATTAGATGTATATATCACATAGGGTTATAGTTCAAATCTTATTCTGAAGCATATATGTATAATGAGTTTTTGCGTATAAGCTTCTGAATACAAATTTTTTCAGGGACAGAAACGAACACATTGTCATTATGTTAAATCTTCAATCAAATCCAATAAATCCAATACATATTAATTAATTAATTAAATCCTTTAAACAAGCATTAATATAGAACAAATCCATAGTCAACTAAATACAGCAAAAATCAATATATCAAACAACTTGTAGCTCAGAAACATTTAAAAAACCAAATCTCCAATACACATCCGTTTATAAATGAAAACGGATCAAAAGTCACGAAATAGGAACACCACGTTTCCATTTTCCAGCACCGTCTTAGTAAAAGATAAAAAAACTGCTCACAATGCTATCAAAGATCGAGAAGTGCATCAATGTTAACCAGTAACTGAGCACATATCTCCTATTCCACTAACATTGGGTGAGCGTTGATTTCTGTAAACCACTGATGTTAAACGTTACATCGGCCAAATATATATCAACACACAAGAGAACAGTCTATTTTGACCAATCACAAATCGTCACACAGAAGAAGGTTTTCTAAGCTTCACTGTTGCCTTCTCCAGGGCTTGACTCTGGGGCCTGAAGAGCTTCATCCATGGCTGAGGACACAATATCGGTAGCTAGCTGCTCAATGCCTTCAATTGTCTGTCCTTCCTGAGTCTCCTCAGCAGGTACTGATAAGGTCACCTCTGTTTCCACGGATTCATCACTTTCAGGAATAACATCATTTTCTATTGGTTCATCCACAGTTGTAACCTCCAAGCTGATTGGTTGCTCCTTAGAGTCGCTTTCTTTCAGAGAAGCTTCTTCAGTTTCCTTTTAAAAGAGAGAGATGGGGAAGAGACCATTTAGTGGGAAACTCGAAAATCTATTAGATTTCACAATGATATAACTTCTTCTATATTAGATGATTTGTAATTATATTAGACATTGGAATAAAGAGAAAACAGATAATTAAAATACAGATCTAGAACAATATATAAACATTTTAAAATAATTTGAGAAATTTAGTGATTCAAACACTTTTATTTTTATTTGTATGATCGTATGAAATTTATTGAAGGTTACCATATCTGTTGATTACAGCATCATTAAATACTGTATGCCTGTACGACAATGTGGCACCTGCTTTAGTGTTCATATACACCTGCCCCCCCTCCCCCCGACACACACACACAGACAATCACACTCACAGTTCTTTCCCATTTGAAATTGAGCAATTTATTGAAACTTACATCTAACACATGACTTGTGGTGTCTTCTTCCTCCTCTTCCTCTTCATCAAATTCCGGCTCCTCGGATACGGGCAATGGCGTCTCCTCGTGGATCATGGGATACATTTCCAGGTCACGGTTGATGAGGTATCGTCGGGAGAAGGTGCGTAACTTGGATGTGGAGAAGACAACTTCCTTACGGCACTTTGTCATCACATCTGTAACCTGAAGCCATTTATCTTCCAAACATCCGGTTGCTGTCAGACGGTTTCTGAAGGAAGATAAGTTTGAATTCATATATATATATAACACTAAACAAAGAGGAGTTATTCACTTATGAAAAAGAAAGAAGAACAAAATATTCATATATCAAAATCAATCATGCTGACTCGCCATTCAAGCATGAACAATTATCAATGAATGTTATTTTTCACCTCTGATTTGAAGAGAAAAAATGTCTTCAATATAATTTTGTGATCAAATTTGTAATAATGATAAGAGTGATATAACAAAAAAATCAGCTTTTACAGAATCGACATATATATTAGACAAATATACAATATATAAACCATTCACATCAGTATAAAGATTAAGAATTGTGAAGGAACCTGGTGGGTATGATACATAGTGATATAATGTGATACACAACAGAACGACATTTTATGTATACCAATGCCTACTCTGAAAATATTGAGAATAAAATACTGATATATACCTTGGTGTCCTCTTAAGAATTTGGAACACAAACTTAAGCGCCTCCCTGGTGGCATTCTCGTACAGTCCATGGGCATCATACCGATTGTATACGATGTTGGAGTAGGTATCCTTCTGTGTTGGTGCGGCGAATGGTGACTCACCACTCAACCTGAGACAGAGAATTATAAACATTCTATACAAATGTAGTTGGACTGTGATAAGTCGGTTATCATTGACCATTTAGTTCAACTAGAAGCTATTCCATCTTTGCATATCATAGTTACCTTCCTTGTGGATGGTATCAATTGTGACATCGTTATTTTATGAGAAAAATTCAAGTTCTTTTCTGTGCGAAGTATGATGTTATACTGGTAAACACATGGCAACACAAGCAATACCTTCCTACAAGGGCAGATAACTCTGTAATGTGCAAATCCAGAATAGAGCATTGGCTATTGCCCATGGGTCTGATACTTGAACTGCATGCAATCATCTCCTCCTACATTTAATTTGGCAAAAATCTTGTTTCACTTTAGCTGAATAGTTGACAAGTGGATACACAAACCTGAAGCAAATGCTACTTACAGGAGGAAGGCCAAAGTTCCAATTGTCCAGATGTCTGCTGGGAATGATGTCTGTTCCTTGGCAACGACTTCTGGGGCTGTGAGTAAAATCAGTTTTATATAAATGTCAAACATATAAATACAGTAATAACCAATACTTAATGCTATTCTTATAATTAATGATGCGCGCAATCAGTACTTTATTCTATATAGGACATTGTGCCCAAATTTTTTTCAGGACGCAATTAATTGCTATTTTTCAGCGGTGGAGCATCTTTAATGTCATGCCATGTTCACGGTAAAAAATTTGTTTGAGTTATTATCGACAAACATTTATCTAAAATATGACAATACATCAATATAGATTTAGTGAGCAATAATATTACTTTTTACAAATTTACTTTTTGGCTTTTATTTTTTGTGTAACAATTACATAATTAAGGACATTTTTAGTATATTAATGTATTGCATAAGAGACAGAAACCAATTGTCTCCCCTACCTATAAATTCTGGGAATCCCTCCACTGCCACTACTTCTCCTGTCTTGGTGACATTCCTGGCCAGACTGAAGTCGACCAGTTTGATGTCCAGATGTCTCCTACTTGCCATCACGATACTGCTGGGCTGGAGGTTAAGATGGACAACGCCCTGATGTTGTAGATACTCAACTCCATCAAGGACCTGACGCATCACCCTAGCAACCATGTCCTCCGTGTATTTTGTCTTGAATGATAGATGTTGAATGACATTGAGTCCGTACAGGAACTCCAGGACCATGTACAGACTGTCTTTATACAGGTAAGATTCGTAAAGGGAGACAACTCTTTCATGACTAAGAGATTTTAACAGTTCGTATTCGTGTTTTGTGGCATCCATGTTGTCGTGTTGAACAGGAACGATCTTGCCGAGATAGAGTGTATTACTTCCAGACTTTCTACAGCATACCAAGTCTGAGAAACCGCCGCTGAAAAGTAAACGGGATGTAATCAAATATAGATCATATATCAATGCAAAGCGAAACAAAAATCCCAAAATAAAAGAATTTGAGATGTAGTGATGATATTTCCTTAATATGTCAACAAAACAGACATGTAACAATGAAAAGCAATAATTTGACCTATGAACCTTGACATATGACCTTGTGAATATCAATCTTGACCTATGACCCTGTAACAATCAACCTTGGCCTTTGACCCTGTGAGATAATTCATACCTGTAAAGAGTGTTTAGGAAGCTGTAAGTGTCCTCGGGTGATCCTTCCACCAGGGTCAGACCTGAGGAGCTGATCTCTGACCCCTTCCTACTGGAGGCCGGGGATGGGCGTGTCTCTACCTCTCTCTGTCTAGCCAGGAGGGCGGCCATATACTTATCAACAGTAATCTTGGCATCTGTAAATGATAAACGACAGGGCATGAAATGTCTTTCTTTATCAAGCCTCATATTGGAAACCGATCATTTTATTGCTGTTGTTTTTGTTTTCTTGACTTTTTTTTTTTTTTTGGGGGGGGGGGTCATGAGTTTTTATTGGTCTTAATTTTAATTGAGTAAGAATTAAATGACATATTACACCTGTCAAATAACTGAACATTTACCCACAAGAAGTGTAAATGACCGTAGTCTCGAATAGAAATGAGTAAGAAAAACATGATTAATGTTCAAAGTATAACATTACATTATAATCTGTACTGAAAAGCATAACACTTATCTACAGAGAGAGATTGTAAAATCACTTACCTGGGTCTGTCCTGGTCTTCACCTCTGTAGAGGCTACACTATATGGACTGATACCAAACTTGTTTACACAGGACACACGGAATCTGTAACTCCTCCCCTGTAGTAGACCCGTCACCAGGCAACACTCATCTATGACATTGGCAGCTACAGTCCAGGTCTCGTCACCTAAACCACAGACACAGAGGAAAAGTTAAAGTACTGAAAGTACTGAAGATGATCACATCAAATAGGGAAATATAGAAGGAGTTACATTGAGAAAAGAAAATGATCTGAATTACCATAGAATATCTTTCACTCAAAGGTTTTTCCATCATATTCAGATCACGACTGTAAAATTCAGTGAAAATGTGTTTACCAAACTTCCTGTAGTCCACCCTGTACCCAGTGACAGGTGTGTTACAATCAGCCATTGGGGGCTCCCAGACCAGCAGCGCCTCTGTACCCGACACCTGGACCACAACCGGCCGCCCTGGCTCCTCAGTCACACCTGCAACACAAATATATATCTGGTTTACGAGTCGGCAGAAAATTGTAGTACCCAGAGAAAAATCTCTGACCTACACTCAGTACCTTTCAACTATGCCATGTACATTTTGACTAAAAGTATAAAAATCTCAACTGTGATCCAATAGAGTTGAACTAATAAATGATAATTCTCAAAACATGTGCAGTGGATCCTTGTTATGGTAAATCGAAAATCTCTTCAATTTATCCAAATTTCAATATAACCAAGGAGAAGGACAATGAATATGTGTAAACAGGGATTATTTTAAATAAAGTGGATTCCACTGTATATCAGAATTGGTTAGGATCCTTAGGCATATATTCCAGCTCTATGTCTCTATATTCATTTTTGAAATCTGCCATACCCATCTAGTATGACTCCATGAATTATTAGTCTGAAATAAATACATGTACCGGGTATGTTTAAAGTTTGATCTGCATGACTACTGACCTCCCACCAGCACTCTTGCCCAGCTTGTTGACTTCCCTGTCTGGTTCCTGGCTACACACTTGTACACTCCCTCATCGAATGGCTTTGACAATTCTATTGTCAGGGTTGCTGTTCCATCTTCAGACAGAGAAGTTCGGAGACGGTTACCCTCGGAGACCTGCTCCTCATTACGGAACCAGTTAACAGAAGGTGTTCCCTCACTTTGTACTTTGCAGGTCAAGGTCACAGTCTCGCCTGGCATGAAGGCATGGTCTCGTAATTTTGTGGAAAATAATGGCAATTTTGCTGCAAATGGAAATAAGTTCATCATGATACAACATTAAAGAAATGACATATTGAGAAGACAAAATGATTTAATTATGTTTATATGGGCTTTTTCCCAATTATCGGCTGATTTTGGCATAGGGAAAGTAAACAATTGAGTGACTCTGCCGACTAAACCATGAAATAATAAAAAATAAAATTTACCAGGATCAACTTGTTCCTTATCAAAGAGTTCCTCTGGTGTCTGTTGCTGTTGTTTGAATTCCTCTGCTACCAGAGCCCACTCTAGTTCCTTCTGTAGACAAGGGTTGCTGCTGGATACATACTCCTTTTCAACGTCTTTCACCGATCTTCGTTCCTTCATCGTCCCGTCTGACGATCCTTCCTCTGAGTTATCACTCTCCCCCATGGCCTCTTTATACTCACGCACACGTGCTGTGTAGTCAGGCTCCGCCAGAGGTACCAGTAAAGTATCACCGCCCTGGTGGTAGCGTACCTGCCAATCTGCCCATGACTCTTGGTCAAGAAATTTTCCATAGTTTTCAGAGTCTGGATAGATCAGTTCGCCTGAGGCCTTGTCCTTTAGTGGGTACAGACCAGTGTCCTCCTCCTCAATGTCGTCGTTAATGATGGCCTTCAGGCTCTGGACACGGGCACATGTCTGTAGGGCTCCCAGTAATCTCTATAACAATACAAAAATCAAAGTAATGATAGTACTGAAACGCAAAGTCGCAATACATACATAATATCAAAGTAGGAAAATTTGGCCAGTGCAAATTACAAATTGTAAATGCAATAGCAACATTGTACAACACATGTATAAACAAATAACTTGAACTGTAAAACATGTGATTCATATTTGTTATGTGTTGTACTCTTTTTATAGTCAAGGATATTAGAAACGTTTCTATACTGTGGTCCCTACCTCCTTTTTGTTCTGTTTGTGGAATGTTGCGAGGTGTTCTATGTTCAGTTTCGATCCTTGACCACGGTTTGTAGCATTCTTGATCCAAGCATGGTCTAGACACTCTTCCAGTGTAAGACGCTCACTGGAAATAGATATTAAAGAAATTTAATAAATTCAATTTCAATGTTGACATTATTTAATTCTTTGTACCGTAAATAAATTGTATAGATGTTTTTTTTCACCCGAAAATAATTTTTGCTTAAAGAAGATTACGAACTGAATACCAAAACTTTCAATATCTGCAATACAAACATGCCTCGATCTACCTTTATCTGATATTAGAACTGGAGGGACCACACAAACATATTGTGATCGAACAGTTCAGGGCACACAAAGACAACACTGTGCTACATCTCCTTCATGAATAAAAACGCGAGTAACACGAAATATTGATCGATTCGTCGCTTTGCCAAAAATTTAGAGAAAATTAAAAGAAGAAAATAAAACAGTAGTTGTTAAGAAAAGTCTGATCAGGTTACATGAATCAGTAGATTTCGTAAACATAAAATTTCCCACAGTGTCATACACAATTATGTAGAAGAGGAAAAGAACGACTGTATTCCCATACCTTGGTTCTAGAATCAGTAGTTTACTGATAAAGTCTTTAGCTTCCTTGGACACGAGTTCGAATCCTTCATCATCAAACTCCCAGTCACAAGTCTCCACCCACGAAAGGATGTCCTTTTCTGTCCGATCTTGGAAGGCAGATATTCCTGACACTCTGCAAAATCCAAATAATAATTGTTGAGAGATATGCTAATTAACGGTTCGTTTCCACAGAAATAAGATATCAAGAAAAGTATTCGCTGCAAGAGTGATCATCACAAAAATTAATTGCTGTAAAATTTCATCAGGCATATGGAGACGTGATATTCAGTCGCCACACAAAAAAAGCTGGTTTACAGCCTAAAAAGCAATATGTATAAATTGGACAAGCTTTATATTACATTTACTTACAGAAGATAAGCGAGAGCGCCAACACTCCATATGTCAGTTGCCGATGACAGAGCCTCGTTACAGACTTGTTCAGGGGAGGTAAACTCTGGGGTACCGTAGTTGCAGCGAACCGTCTGATCAGGTAGAACACGACGTGACAGGCCAAAATCGATCAGTTTGATCTCATCAGAATCGGAAGCACTCAGCAAGATGTTAGATGGCTGAAATAAGTAAATGAGTACATTACATTACCTCAGTTCTATAAGTTTTATAAGAAAATTAACAGGTGTAACATGAGAGCAAAAGTGTCTATAATTTTAATATACCTCTATATTCCCAAAGCACAAACAAGACTAGACACTACAAATATAATGTAAAATGTACCACCTATTGTTATCAGTGTAAGTAAATCACGTTATAATAACATTGCTAATAGATGTATCTTCATACAGTGAAACTCATTTGTATTGTCATTGTGGAATGGAAACAGGGACTTAATATTTTTTTTCAAAAAATGAAATAAAAGGTTTTATGGTGAAATTATTGAATATTTCACCTGAGTGAAAATAGCACTTCTTTTGATATTTTCACTGAATATTAACCGATCAGAACACAGCATTTACTGTGACAATATGGCGGGAATAACATTTTTTTGGAAATATCAAACCAAAAATATAGTATTACTTGCAATATTCCTATTTTTTATTTTTAATTCTTGGAGCATACATGTAAATGTGTTGCATTAGATCAAGCTAAGCGATATTTCAGTATGCCATATTTCAGATAAAGAGCCTTTTCCATCATTTTGCCACACAATTTTTACCTAACACCTGAGTGATTCTCTTTACAACAAATATACCATATTATACCTTAATGTCCAGGTGATAGACATTGTGCTGGTGGAGATGTTTCAGGACTTCTAGGAGTTGTCGTGTGAAGAATGCAGCGTCACTCTCCGTCCAATTATCCAAGGATAAGACGCGGTCAAGGAGTTCTCCTCCAGTGGCGCTTTCATGGGGTCAAGGTCAACAATATATATATCCATAGAAACATATTCAAATATATAGTTACTTATCTCTAATAACAAAACAAAGACTTTGCTCCGCCACATGCTATAGCCAGGATTAATTCTATATTTTTTGTTTATAAAACCTTTAACTTGAAAGTATAGTAGTATCTCATATTCATACATGTTCTGTGATGTTAACTTTTCTTGATTTTGAATTAATTTGTTCAAAAACCTTTCCTTTTTTTGCCATACATCCATTTCAAAACTTTCAAAATAAAAATAACTGATTACCATGTCAGAGTAAGCTAAATAATCCGCTAAAACCTCAGATTAACTATGAAATCAAAACTAATTCCTATACCAAAATTATATTTCATATTTGTAAAGATGAATTTGATTGGATACAGTTCTGTGATGATGACTAAGCTCCTATTTGATTGGAAGGCATCAACAGCATCCACCACATTTTTGTGAGAGGCAGCCCGAAGGTTGTACAGTTCTTGTCTGAAGAAATGTTTCATCTCTGGATCAGCGACAGGGATAAACTTGGCAGCGTACTGTTTCCCGGACGATTTGTCAAGCACCCTCCGTACGACACCATGGCGTCCCCTTTACAACAAAATTTGTTGAATACACAAAATTTGGTGGAAGATGGTTTTCTTTCAAGTGACAGTTTGATGTTAGCCTCATGATAACAGTACCACCAATACTTTGGTTATTAGACCAGGCATCAGCTAGTTCCATCAGTACTTTGATTATTAGGCCAGTCATCAGTAAGTACCATCAATACTTTGATTATTAGGCCAGTCATCAGTGAGTACCATCAATACTTTGATTATTAGACCAGTCATCAGCTAGTACCATCAGTATTTTGATTATTAGGCCAGTCATCAGTGAGTACCATCAATACTTTGATTATTAGACCAGTCATCAGTAAGTACAATCAATACTTTGATTATTAGACCAGTCATCAGTAAGTACCATCAATACTTTGATTATTAGGCCAGTCATCAGTAAGTACCATCAATACTTTGATTATTTGACCAGTCATCAGTAAGTACCATCAGTATTTTGATTATTAGGCCAGTCATCAGTAAGTATCATCAGTACTTTGATTATTAGACCAGTCATCAGCTAGTACCATCAGTACTTTGATTATTAGGCCAGTCATCAGTTAGTACCATCAGTACTTTAATTATTAGACCAGTCATCAGTAAGTATCATCAATACATCGATTATTGGACCAGTCATCAGCTAGTACCATCAGTATTTTGATTATTAGGCCAGTCATCAGTTAGTACCATCAATACTTTAATTATTAGACCAGTCATCAGTAAGTATCATCAATACATTGATTATTAGACCAGTCATCAGCTAGTACCATCAGTACTTTGATTATTAGGCCAGTCATCAGTAAGTACCATCAGTACTTTGATTATTAGGCCAGTCATCAGTTAGTACCATCAATACTTTAATTATTAGACCAGTCATCAGTAAGTATCATCAATACATTGATTATTAGGCCAGTCATCAGTACGTACCATCAGTATTTTGATTATTAGGCCAGTCATCAGCTAGTACCATCAGTATTTTGATTATTAGGCCAGTCATCAGTAAGTATCATCAATACATTGATTATTAGGCCAGTCATCAGTTAGTACCATCAATACTTTAATTATTAGACCAGTCATCAGTAAGTATCATCAATACATTGATTATTAGACCAGTCATCAGCTAGTACCATCAGTACTTTGATTGTTTGACCAGTCATCAGCTATCAATATCAATAATGGTTATAGGTCAGGCTAATTTAAAAGTTCACATCCAACACAATGCAGACTGGACAACCTAGATACTAAATCAATCAAATCAAATACAGATCTTTATTTTAATTTCACTGCATTTGATAAGAGGATCTTATAACATCCCATTAGAGGTCACGTTCTGGTGACCTTTAGAAATGGTCCAGAATCTTGAAATTGATTGAAAAATTGTCAGAATTATTTTTGTGTACATAGTCTCGAACAAAGAGCACAACTAAGTTATATGTATATGTATACTATAGGAGGAAATAGCGTTTTCAATTGATGTAGCATGCGTGGTATAAAGGTCACCAGAAGATGACCCTTATGGGATGTTGTTAGATCCATTATTGAATAGAGTGGTCATAAGGATCTGTATTTTTATCAGATTAACTTTTAACTTAAGTTTTTTTCATAAACCTGCCCACACCTCTGACCTTGTAGAGAAACCAGGTGACTATAACTTTTACGATAATCACTATAAACATTAGCTTACCATCATTTTGTTTGTACTTACAATTGAAACTTTATACTTATATATCATTACAGCATTTTTTAATTTATTTCAAACAAGGGAAGTAACTACATACCTTCCGAGTTCTTCGAGTATATAATAAAAGTCCTCGACAGGAGCCTCGCGGTAATGAAGTCCGGGGGAATGTGGCAGGCGCTCTGTGGACACAGACGTACATCAAAGTTATTGTGTTTTGTAATAATAAGCTTATAATTAGTAATATTTCCAATTATAATAGGTAAACTAATTTCCCATATGTTGGACATGTGTTTCATTTCTTAAACGTTGAAAATCATGTGTATGAGTTAGGTAAATGATGCAGGAAAATGAAAAAGGTTTTTTTTTTATCATTATAGAAACAGTCAATATCTATATATCTGAAGAGAAAAAGGAATCTAATTCAACAACAGCTTTACATTATAGAGAAATGTTAAACTATGTTAAAAAAGAATGGGGGGGCAATTTTGATTATATAATGATAAATTTTATTGTAAGTTGGACAATAGAAATATAATGAACACATACATGTAATGTGAAGGAAGCTACAAACATGAGACAAGACAGACTTGTCAAAGAAAACATTAACTTGATAGTTATATGTTGTTAACCAAGTTACAAAGATAATGTTACATAGAAACACTTGGAATACATGGATACTATGTGGTATAAATAGGTTTAGTTATAACAATACAGATAGGACTATACAGAAAGAGATAAGACTTTTTGACATTAAAGGTTACAGAATGGTATTTATTACAATTTTATTTGACTAAATTGTCTTCTTTTATTTTTTATTGTTAATTCTATAATATGTATCTGTATTCATACTAGATTTATCTTGATAAAGGATAGGATTGCCTTGAAAAATTGACAAAATGTTTTGTCTACATTGTCAGGATAAATAAATATTTCCTTGCCCCATATTTACTACTTGAAGTGTTCAAAATTATATACACATGTAATTATTCTCCAAATTCTATAATATCTAGCCAATTTATACCACCTAAATCGTGTCCTCTGATACCAAAATTTCTCCCTTTTCGCTCCTACATTTCACAGAAGACACATACATCTCTGTTTCTGATAATTCTAATAAATTGAGTATTTGTGTAACATTGCAATAAAAAGCATGATCTTTATGAGGTAGGTAGTGTTGACATACCTGAAATATTTAGGTGATAGAAAAAAAGGAATCATAAGTGAGAAAAGAGAGACAAAAATAACATGTATCGTGCAGATGGAAAAGGAGACAGATATTACCTTCAGCTGACGTCTCTGAAAGGAAACCAACAAAAGCAACAGCATTACTGATTTGTTAATTGTCAATTCAGGATAGCAGTTAACTAATCTAACACACAGGAGAAGCCAAATTCTGTCTTTGCATATGATAGAATTATCTCCCTTGGGGTTAGGTATTCATTGTGATCTCATTGTGCGAGAGCAAAATTGAGACGTTTTCTCTGAAATATAGGATGTCCCATTATGCTATCAAACACATGACATCACAATTAATACCTTCCCAGAAGGGTAGATAACTCTGTAAATGCATAAACAGAATACAACTAGCAAGCATTGCTTTATATATAGATTAATTATGTTCAGGGGCACAAAACAAATTACTCTGTATATCTTCGCTTCTACTTTTAGGATGATGAATTGTGAAGCACACAATATAAGTCAATCTTTTAACTCATTGTGAAGAGCAAGTAGCTCAGACCATCTTGAAAGTAAATAAACATTTTGCAAAATTTTTGTACTTATTTAAGATTATCTCCCTTTGATATATTAAACTATTCAAGATAAGTGTCATTTTGTTTGATAACAATTAGTTTTTAGATCAGGGTTTGTATTTATGCTATCCTCTTATCCTTTTAAAAACAGGAAATGAATATGACCTAACTTTTTCTGAAAGTTCATTACAATTATACAGAAACTCCATTTATATGAAAATCATGAAGCCCATTCTTCTCAGCTCAAACCCTATTAGAAACAGTATTATACATGGCTAGTGCTGGCTATACATACTCTTATATCTAATTGTACTACAGGCTGACATAGAGATTTTCTTTTCTCATCCCACTCCTTAACTTCCCTTTACAATGACCTTACCCCCTCACACAAGCAAGGTCTATTGCTGAACTCAAAATAGAAAATCACACAAATAAAGACTACTCTACATAGCCACTTAAGCCATACATTTTTATGTATAAATGCTCACCTTCTACTGTGATTTTGGCCGAGCTGACCGCCTTGCCGGAGACATTTTCAGCCACACACTGATACTGACCACAGTCACTGCTCATAACATTATCAATCGTAAGACACCAGTAGTCTGGTGCTTCGTGGACGATTTTCACCCGAGAAGATTCTGTCACTGGGCGCCAATCCCTCATGAATTTTACTGTTGGTGAGGGAATTCCGTCAACACGACATTCCAACTTTGCCCGGCCTCTGTGGTCGACCACGATGTTCCTGACCGGCTCCAGGAATATCGGAGCATCTGAAATATAAGGTAAAGTATCATAAAACTGAGCCAGCGATGATGAAAAGAGAAAGTTTATAGTTATTATAGAATGTAAAACTAGACTCTTTACTCATAGACCATTTCATTCTACATGACAGACTGAGTAGGATGTTTACTAAACAAGACAAGATATGGAGGATTTACTTGGGTAACACTTGGAGGTGTAACAATTGACTGGTGTATCAATATATTGAATTGAAGATTGGCACATCACTGGCATCTTTTGCCCTCAATTTCTATAGTGATACCTCAAAAGTTGTAGTTATCTCCCTTGAGCAATGTTAGCTTTATGTTTAGTAGTTAACAATATGGTGGATTAGACAAATTAAGATGACGAATATAAACTTGTGATCGCTGCAGTGTCTAATTAAGCTGGCTGTTGGAGTAATTTTAAATTCATCAATGCGAGAACTGTCTGTGGGAAACAGAAGATTAATAATGTTTTTCATAATGAATGGGTGCAAAGACTGAAATATGAAAATATGACAAATTTTTCATGTATCAGAACACGCATCATATCAAGTCCTCTGTAACGTGACATGAACCTTGTGATACACAGCTCCAAACTAAGACTCTATGCTTACCATTGAATGATTGGGCCAGGTATTCTTTTAAGGTTTTGTAGTACAACTGTATATATTTCTATTAGTGAAATGATGCATTCACAAATTCATAACAATTCCTGTAGAAATGTTACACCAAAAATACAATAAGCTACATCATATTTTAGTGCAAAATGCATGTTTCTCATAAAAAATACATGATTAAAGCCATCAAATGTGTATGTACAGTTACTGTACAACAAACAAACCCAAAGGGCAGATAACTCTGTAATATCAAACACAGTACATATCACACCTACCTGACATTTCAAGGTTAAATATCCTAACACCCATGCCTTGGTCATTCTCTGCCCGACATTTATACTCTCCGACGTCTTTCTCGCTCATGCGTGAGAACTCCAGTGTGGCGAGACCGTTAGGGGAGATACAAGACTTGTAACGGTTTCCTAGTTTGAGTTTTCGCCCTTGGAAGTACCACCTCAGTTTTGGTAGAGGGAAACCTTTCACTTGTAAGGATATTGTCACAGGTCTGGACTCTGCACCATAAAACGTGTCATCTCGTAGTTTGAATTCAGGTTTGCAAGCTGAAAAAGTAATAATTGTTTGAATGTTAAGCTGAAAATTTTAAACTAGGTTATCTCCTTTATAACTAGATTCTCTCCCATTAGTTATAAAACTAGATTATCTCCCCTAGTTATATAACTAGATTATCTCCCCTAGATATAAAACTAGATTATCTCCCCTATTTATAAAACTATATTATCTCCCCATCGTTATAAAACTAGATTATCTCCCCTAGTTATAAAACTAGGTTATCTCCCTCTAGTTGAATAACTCATTACCCTTAAATATATCAGATTTAGGAGGCAAATTTCCTTTTTAATCTCCAGACATCTGTATGGAAACTGTGAAATTGTAAGCATTTTAAATATGTCAAGATATCTTAGTTTTGATGGGTACATGTTACACTTTTTCTATAGAACATATGGAAAGCTTAATGATAAATCTTGATTTTCACGACATTATGTAAACATAATACAATGGTGCAAGGATGATTCCCAGACCTTTAGCGGGCATAGATTCCAACAGACTGTCAACAGACGAAGCTCGGGAACGTGACCATGGACTATCCAAGCTCCCTCGGGACCCAGATCTACTCAGTGCAGCGGCTGTACCGATGTAGTCATCTGTAATAAAAATTTTATCAAATCAACATTCAAACTCATTATTAACTTCTAGTATCAAAATAAAATATCAATCTTGGCTTCAACAAAGCATAGCGTCAGAATTTGTTGTATGACAAATGCTGTTTAGGAAATAAAGCATGAAATAAATTACACGGCTCTAGCATCACAATAGTGTTATAGTATTGGCTGTAGGTTAGGACTTTTATACTGGAATTTTCTGTAATATGCTCAACATTTATTTTTTCCCCTCACAATACATATAGTTTATTCCCCCAGCTTGGAAAGGTGTATTAAATATGTCTATGTATATTTGTGGCAAAGCAACAAATTCGTATACATTTGTATTTTGATAGAAGCTGTCAGGGTTGCAGGGGTGTTGTGAAGCTAATCCTAACAATATTGTTCTTAGGTAGGAGGGCTCTTGCTCTACATACAATAGAATATATTTTTAACACAGGCAATAAGTTTTCGCTTGTAATTAACTACCTTTGTTACGTATGATCGAAAGAGGCATTGTGGGTTCACTACATCCAAACTCTTTCTTGGCTATGTTACTATATATACCTTTGTTACTATATATATACCTTTGTTACTATATATATACCTTTGTTACGTATGATGGAGAGAGGCATTGTGGGCTCACTACATCCAAACTCGTTCTTGGCCTTGACCCTGAACATGTAGTCCTGTTCCTCCTGAAGGTCGTACACATCGAACTCTGTCTCCTCCACGTTATCGATGAGTTTCAGCCACAGGTGGCTCGGTGGCTTTCTCATCTCCACTAAGTAGGTCATGTTAGAGCCCTTCACATACGACGGAACACGAGCCGGCAACCAGGCCAAGGTCAAAAGGTTACCAGCCTGGTTCGTGATCATTGGACGAGAAGATGGCATTCTGGGAGGTACTGTTACATAAATACACATAATTAAACTCATATTTATTTCATTTCTTTTTTGAGACTTTATACAGAAATTGATTTCAATGTTGTTTTTTTTAAATATTTTTTTAGTAAATGATACATGGAATTTTTCAATAAAAAGATATAATGTTACCCTTTTTAGACTGGCTACGCGCTATACCAGTCTCTAGAATATTAAAACTAGGGGAGATAATCCAGCATAATAATTCTGCTGAGAAAATCTTTAATACCAACATTTTAGGGTCTAGAGACAGTTTAGATATCTTTACTTTTTAATTTATTATTAGGATGATAAAGAATTTTATTGAAAAAAAACTTTGACTATCAGAACTTTTAACGATTATACATTATTATTTTTTTGCATTATAATCAAAATAAATTGATGATTTATAATGATTTTTCCTATTGTCAATAACAGTACTTATAGTACAGTTTACCTCCTGTTAGTACAGAATCCAGATACACAGCCTGAGGAAGATCGTCTGGGTCATTACGACGCTTGTCACGACTCGATCGTCGAGATTTTTCTAAAAAGAAAATAAAATTTTAATCAAACATTTACAAACTATAGAATAATTTCATATGTACACCTTAAAGTCATACTTGTTTTTTTCTTATACGAGTTATTATAGTGCAGAATACTTTAGTAATTAAAACTTAGCCATGCAAATTAGCGCAGAAAACATTAAATGAAGTCTCTCTGGAAATAAACTAGACAGAGCTGTATATATGAAAGATGACAGAAAACTATATTATTGTTAATTAAAACCTGTCTTATTTAGAAAATCTTTTTACCCTCAGAAAAATTAAGATTAAAATAGATTGTTGTGTTATTCATAAAAGCCTTTTCTGCAGACATTAAGCCATTAATTGAAACTTTGTGTAAATCAAATTGACAACATAAGTAGAAGAAAACAGAAATTTTGATTGAATTCTATAAATGACAATATACACATTAGACCTGACTGAATGAAAAATCCATGGATGAGGCCTAAATTGATTTTCATTCCATTTGATAAGCTTAGCTTTTTCAATTTTTTTTCGGCCACTGGCTTCATAAGCAGCAAATTAGAGATGTTGTGCATAATACAGCGAAACAAACAAAGATATAGGTGTTCTTCAACTGAATTAACTTATACTTAATCATATTATATCTATCAAAAGAAATTTTTGAAGAATCTAAAGATTGCAGTATTTTTCAAAGACCAAAGTCTTAAAAGCAGAATTCTGTATATGTTACATGTATATATTCTACAACTTCAACACTGGAAAAAATTAGTTTTATGCAATAATGAGTCATGCTTTGCATTCACATTTGATTGAAAATCTATAAGGACTAGTTTATTAGCTAATCACTAATATAAATATGATTTACCAGGTATAAACATGTACAATATGAGACCTTGAACAGAATAGGCAAAGTCATGCAGTAGTGGGTGGACATGTCTTATATCATGGAATGAGAATATTATCTGGACAGAAATATTGATGAATGCATGAATACTGATAATCAGAAGGACAAGACTTATTTTTGTTTTGAAGAGGAGATGTTTGAAAAAAGTTCAGGATGATTTGAAGTATAGTTCTTATGTAGTATTTTGTGGCAAGCTGAACATGGGAGCAGTTACCAGTAATGTTGCTTGCTTTGTAGTGGCATTCAATAGTTATCAGCACACAACTAATCCTACATCTATAGCACAGCTATATATAGATTGTTTCTCTAGAAACTGAGAAAAAATATTATAGACCAAAGGTAATTAAGTAAACAGCCTGAATAAAGAAAAATCGGTGTCCCTGATAAACTTCAATTAATACAATTGTAACACTGTACCACTATTGGAATTTGTATTTCACATTTCAGAAGGAGACATTACTAACATTTAAACAGACCGACTGAATCAACTGGGAAGAGGATAGTATATCATTGGGTAGTATTATTTTACACAGAATAGAGGCAATAGGTTTGGAAATTTTGGAAACAAACATAAAAGGTTACATATATATTTTTTTCTGGGCTTAAATGGATTTGAACCTTGTACACACTCAAAAAACACTTTTCATTCAAGAGCATGAGGCAACACCAAAACTCCAAACAAGGCGGGCGGGGCACACACAAGTAACAAGTGGTATACCCTTGGAGACGGAGGCTGAGGATTCCTGTTGCCATGGTGATGGTTTGTCAGCTGGTTTGTAGGATGAAGGCGCGTCTGGGGAATAAGTTGTTGGCTTCTTATCCTTTTTGTCCATGGATCCTTTTAGGATTTCCAAAAACTCACGAGTGAATGGAAGGTCTAGAGTCCTTGGAGGACTTGTTCTTGTCCAGAAACCATGTGACATTGAGTCAGCTGACAAAGGCATGTCGTCATGGTGACGGCGTGACCTTAACTCTGCTGCTTCCATTGATAATGGTGAAATATCTGTTGTATGTCGTCGTGATCTAAATTTAGATTTTATAACAGATTCATATGAGTCATCATTGAATGATGAGCGATGGTTACGAGATCTGTACCTGCTGCTATAGGGCTCGTCGTCAAAGAAATCCAGGTCGTCCCGTTTGTTACGGGACGAGTATCTCGGCCTGAAAGGTACATACTCCTCGTCAGACATGTCATCATCTAAAGAGTATTTCTTCCTCAGCTTTGTCCGTGATTTAGGCTGATACATGTAGTCCTCCTCCTCAGACACATCCTCATCCAGGGAATACTTCTTTGGCTGTGTATATTTAGACAACCTTGACCTTGGAAGATAGTCCTCTTCCTCTGATGAATAATTAGCTGCTAATGAAGATTTCTTATTACGTGATGAATATTTAGAGTACTTTGAACTTGCTAAATAATCTTCCTCTTCTAAAGAATAGTCTTTCATTTGTGAAGATTTTTTATTTCGAGATGAATATTTAGAAAATCTAGATTTTGACGACATATCTTCATCTTCATCAGAGTTCAAATTGTTATCTTTAACAGGAGGTTTTGATGGCCGATGTTTAGGCCTACTGTATAAATCTTCATCGATAGATGTTGTAGACCTTAATGATTGACGGTCATAGGATCGTGATGACGATGAATATTTAGAAGATGATTGCCTCGCTGTGGGAGCAAAAACGTCTTCATCCGAGCCCTGATCTATATGTGAACCCTCCAGACGTGAGGCATACTTCGACAGTCTTTTTCTTGGTCTGAAATCATTCACTGGAGACAGCGGGGACGATGGATCTGCGGGCCGCGTTTTTTTTACTAAAGGTTTTTTCCGAGGTTTATAATCTTCCAGATCATCCTCATCTTCAATAGTATCCTGGATTTGAGCTGAAATGTTAAGCAACTCTGAACCATGAAAGTCTGTCACACGTCAATCATATTAAAACCAATCCCCTTGTCCCAGTGTCAACTGTTCATTTTAGCTGTAGGTTTGATATTATACACATGGAAATATTTTTGGAAACAATTTCACTTCTAATCTATTCAAAATGAAAAGAATGAAAATACTTGAAATCATTTTGAGATCTTTTATGTGCAGTACACAATACAACTTAGGAATTATCATTTTAATTTTTTTCTTTCCATTTATAAAGTACCAATCAGTTGAACCTGCAATCCTAGAATTCCATCATGCTGTTTCCAAACTGTTTGTATGATTTAAAGTGTTTTCTTTTTCTCAGTTTTTTTTAACAGATTAAACACAAGAAATTATATTTTTGTCTCTAAAAATAAATTTTTGTTTTTAAAGAGTAGACATATATTCCCTCTTTGCATAATACAGCATTACCTCCCTTGCGGGTAGGTATCCATTTTGACGTCATTATTTTGTGCATGAAATTAACGTCGTTTTCCACGAAAAGTATGACATTACGCTCGCAAACAGATGACATCACAGTCAATACCTACCCGCAAAGGCAGGTAACTCTGTAATATACATGTAGTGGTGAAAAAGAGAATACCCAGTAATCTGTAAAGGGAGATAACTGATATACACTATAACAGTGACTAGAGGATGCTGATGATTATATATATTGATGTGTATATAATGATAGATGCTATAAGTATAGGTTATATGTTAATAGAGTACCATTGTCACTCTACTCACTACAAACCTAACAGTGACATGCTGTCATTTATCAAAATGTTAAAATAAAAATTTAGTACAAAAATAACACTACTTCTAACAAAACATGGATTTCTCAGTTATTTTGACATTTTTTTTCTAATATAATGAACCACATTAATATTCTCACACACTTTGATAAACTTGATCATTCTTTTTTTTACACTTTTTACATTTTTTTCAAAAATAAATAATTATCAATTATACATGTATTATTGGCAAATAAATTGCATTGTCACCCTTTTTTGATATTTTTGAAAAATTGATAAACTGAAAAAATCATTACTGGTTTACTTGTTATTTGATAGACTAATCTACATTTTCTATTATACATTTTTATTTGAATTGTTTGTAATTGCTATTAATTCATTATTTCTAAATTTCATACAATTACTTTTCTCTTTATACAGATAGAATCACCTCCTTTGAATAATTTTAATCCCCCCCCCCCCCTCCATTGTTCCTATAGATTTGTCATTCACAAGTTTACCTTTGGTCCGGTCCAGCACGGCAGACAGTGTGGGATCACTAGTACCAAACTGGGTCTCAGCCCTGATACGGAACTGATAGTCCCGATTCGGAAGGATTCCTTCCACCATGAAGCTGGTATCCACGATACCACTCGCGGTTCTGGCCCATCCCTGTACAGGTGGTTCCTTCACCTCCACTATATACGTGATCGGCGTTTTCTTGGCATAGGCCGGAATTCGGGCCGGAAGCCAGCTCAGATGGGCTGATTCACCATGATCGGTAATTTTGGGAGTTTCCATCGGCAACTTTGGTGGAGCTAAAGAAATAAATCCATAATTATTCTAACTGATAAGTTTTATATAAAACTAAATATTTCTAGTGTAGCTTGATTTTTGTTATTATAGTAGCACATGTAATTAAATATATATATCAAATTTATTTTCAAAAACAATTCTTTTTATTACTTTTTGAAGGTAATTTATACTAAATACTACTTAACAAAAATGAATTTTACAGTAACTATTCAGAAATTATGAACAACAATTTTTTTGTTTTTATATAACTTATATATTATCGATTTCTCTTAAAAAGCCCCTGTCTTTTGTTCAAATTTATAAAGAACAGCAATTTAAACTCTGAAAAATAAAATCACTGGATAATGATTAGGTAACAAATTGAACCACACCATGCAAGATAGGCAGAACCATTCAAAGAGAAAATTCAGCAGAATAGATTGAATTACCTTCTTATATTAGTTTATCTGAATGTGTTATCATAATTAGTGGTTTCACTATTTTTTAAACAAAATTATGAATTGATCAGTATTGCTGTAATTGACATTAAAAATGTATCTGAACATGTCTATTAAACATGATACATGTACTAGTGGGTTTTTTCAAATTTATTTTAATTTCGTTGAATTAAACAAATATTAGAATGATGGTCTGTTTTCAGATATTTGTCAATTACTAATTTTCATCAAGTATTAGTATCATTATAAAACAAATTTGGACTTATTATAAACACTTTTTGGGTTTATTCAATCTTTTACTTTTTAGTGGAAAATTGAGAAACAAAATTATCTATAAGCTAAGCAAGTTTGGGAAAAAAAAAAAAAAGATGGAAAAAATCATTGATATCTGAAATGTATTTAAACAAAATTTTGAAAAAGAAATGTAATGACAGAGTTTATTTTTATAGCACAGGTAAATCACAAAATATAATGTATCTATTGTATTTACCTGGAGATCTAAGAGAAAATATCTACACTGGCATATTCATATACACCTAGATTAGATAATTTGAAACAATTTCAACACACATATATATTGAAAACCTAAATAATAAATTAAACAATATATACCAAATTAATATTTATATAGAAATAAGAATTTTCCTGTAATGTTTTAGTAACAAATTTAACTATATTAAATATAAAATCATTAATACTCATAATACAAAAGTAGGTATTAATACAAGTTCTATCAATATAGAATAACTGTCAAATGACTGTTAATACATCAGACAAAATTAAATAGAACAATTCATTTTTTAATCTAATGAGCATAAATGATTTTTTAAACTTTTTGTTAAAATTTGTTTTCAATTTTGAGTAAAAAATAATGGAAATTTATTTTGTATAGAATGCTAAGATTGAAAACAAATGTTATTTATAGTAACAATTAAACCTGCCTATACAGACACCAAAGGGACAAAAGAAGCTTGGTCATTATATCCAGGTGGTCTTTATACAGAGGTCAGGGATCATGTTAACATGGGGGTCTTTATACAGAGGTCAGGGATCATGTTAACATGGGGGTCTTTATACACAGGTCAGGGATCCTGTTAACATGGGGGTCTGTATACACAGGTCAGGGATCTTGTTAACATGGGGTCTTTATACACAGGTCAGGGATCTTGTTAACATGGGGGTCTTTATACACAGGCCAGGGATCTTGTTAACATGGTGGTCTTTATACACAGGTCAGGGATCTTGTTAACATGGGGGTCTTAATACACAGGTCAGGGATCTTGTTAACAAGGGGGTCTGTATACACAGGTCAGGGATCTTGTTAACATGGGGGTCTTTATACACAGGTCAGGGATCTTGTTAACATGGTGGTCTTTATACAGAGGCCAGGGATCTTGTTAACATGGGGGTCTTTATACACAGGTCAGGGATCTTGTTAACATGGTGGTCTTTATACACAGGTCAGGGATCTTGTTAACATGGGGGTCTTTATACACAGGTCAGGGATCTTGTTAACATGGGGGTCTTTATACACAGGTCAGGGATCTTGTTAACATGGGGGTCTTTATACACAGGTCAGGGATCTTGTTAACATGGGGGTCTTTATACACAGGTCAGGGATCTTGTTAACATGGGGGTCTTTATACACAGGTCAGGGATCTTGTTAACATGGGGGTCTTTATACACAGGTCAGGGATCTTGTTAACATGGGGGTCTTTATACACAGGTCAGGGATCTTGTTAACATGGGGGTCTTTATACACAGGTCAGGGATCTTGTTAACATGGGGGTCTTTATACACAGGTCAGGGATCTTGTTAACATGGGGGTCTTTATACACAGGTCAGGGATCTTGTTAACATGGGGGTCTTTATACACAGGTCAGGGATCTTGTTAACATGGGGGTCTTTATACACAGGTCAGGGATCTTGTTAACATGGGGGTCTTTATACACAGGTCAGGGATCTTGTTAACATGGGGGTCTTTATACACAGGTCAGGGATCTTGTTAACATGGGGGTCTTTATACACAGGTCAGGGATCTTGTTAACATGGGGGTCTTTATACACAGGTCAGGGATCTTGTTAACATGGGGGTCTTTATACACAGGTCAGGGATCTTGTTAACATGGGGGTCTTTATACACAGGTCAGGGATCTTGTTAACATGGGGGTCTTTATACACAGGTCAGGGATCTTGTTAACATGGGGGTCTTTATACACAGGTCAGGGATCTTGTTAACATGGGGGTCTTTATACACAGGTCAGGGATCTTGTTAACATGGGGGTCTTTATACACAGGTCAGGGATCTTGTTAACATGGGGGTCTTTATACACAGGTCAGGGATCTTGTTAACATGGGGGTCTTTATACACAGGTCAGGGATCTTGTTAACATGGGAGTCTGTATACACAGGTCAGGGATCTTATTAACATGGGGGTCTTTATACACAGGTCAGGGATCTTATTTACATGGGGGTCTTTATACACAGATCAGGGATCTTGTTAACATGGGGGTCTTTATACACAGGTCAGGGATCTTGTTAACATGGGAGTCTGTATACACAGGTCAGGGATCTTGTTAACATGGGGGTCTTTATACACAGGTCAGGGATCTTGTTAACATGAGGGTCTTTATACACAGGTCAGGGATCTTGTTAACATGGGAGTCTGTATACACAGGTCAGGGATCTTGTAAACATGGGGTCTTTATACAGAGGTCAGGAATCTTGTAAACATGGGGGTCTTTATACAGAGGTGGTCAGTAAGGCAGGTCTTACTGTGAAATAAACAATAAAGTATGTTATTGTCTAATTCATTAAAATGAACTGAAACAATTATGATGCATAGATTCAAAATACCACATGAATAGCTGTTCAGTAATATTAAACAACAAAGAAAAATCACAGAGTTAGAATCAGAGACGAGATGACAAAATCAAATCCGGAAAAATATCCAATATTGTTACAATCATCTGAATATTAATCATACAATAGCTAAACGCACACACAAGGGTTTCAAGTTCACACTATAGTATGAAATCTTTGTACCTTCGTCGATTTTCATTGGAGCCTCTTCTGAAATAGTACACATAAAAACACATATACTAATATCTACATTTCCACAAATACATTTACAATGGGAGATAGTGTAAGGAGGAGAGAAGGGGAGAGGGAAAGGGAAAGATCGAGGGGAAAAAAAGAAATAAAAATGGGGGAGGGGGCAGGTGAATACATGTTTTTTAAAGAGAGGGGGAGTGGTTGACATGGGGGGGGGAAGGGGAGACAATTCACAAATACAATACATGTATTTTAGGGAGATGGGGAAGGGGCAGCGGATGTAGGGGAGGAGGGGAGACAATTCACAAATACTGTACATGTATTTCAGAAGTTTGAAAATATCACTATAGCCTACTGTTGCCAAACTCAGTAGAAATAAAAAATTTGTCAATATAACCTTATTTGTAACCCTGACAAACTATAATGACTGTTGTACATCTCTCCATCAATTGGCTCATCTACTTTTAGCTTGATCAATAGGTTAGAGAATCAGAGACACAATCGTATGATCCTTAGAGGGGCGGCCATGTTAATCTTGCTTATATAGTACATTTTCTCAACTTAACTCCATGTTTTTTCGCAGACATAACATGTACTCTGCTATTGTTCTATCATTGTAATATGCAACATTTAATAAAGCTTCTTGTAACTTTTAACTCCATAATTAACCCATTGATATTTGAAAAATAATTACCTCGCTCGGCGCCAACTAATACCTCACCAGAATATAGTTAATGAGAACATAGATGAATAAGCTGCACAATATATCAGATCATGGCATTAGATTGATCAGTGTGTAAGTATACAGAGCAGCTGTGTGTTCAATGTGATATAATAGACACTTTTATATTATGTATGGCAGATTTAGGACATCAACAAAGCTCACACTTCAGAAACACCTGGGTATTTCCATATAATATTGAATATCATCCAATCAAAAGCATGTGAGGGATCTCAGAATAAGAGGAAACCGGAGTCCCCAGAGTGAACCCTGGCTAATCACATGGATTTTCTTAAGTTTGAATATGGGATACTGAAGGTAGTATATACAGGTAAATGAACTATTTTTTTTACCTCAATGAAAAAAAAAAATGTTTTTGCCATGATATAAAGATTGCTAATTTTGTATATCTAAAGACATGAAATATCAAAGAAACATAATTTAACAAAGCATGACAATTTTTTGACTCGTGCCCTATCCGACCCTCGAACTCACGATCTACAGCACCCAATCGTCTAGCCAAACATATCTGCGCCTTCTACCACTGCGCCACATCCACATCCCCAAAAAAGGATGTTTCTATGACGAAGTGATAGTCCGTTCGATATGCATAATAAACACACAAATGTAAACGCAGTCAAAAAATGACAAAATACTATTAAATTGACTTATTCTCCTGCAATGTACATAAAACTTACATTCCATATTTGCACATTACAGAGTTATCTGCCCTTTCCAGTAGATATTGACTGCGACGCCATGTGTTTGCGAGTGTATTATGTCAAGAGTTTTCAGAGAAATCTGAATAGAGTTTCTCTGACAAAATAATAGCGTCACAATTAATGGATACCTGCAAGGGAGGTAACTCTGTATGATATACAAAAACGGAATACACGCAGCAACAAGTTGATTTAGCACACAAAGCACATAGCTAGTGACAGCTCTTATATAGTAAATATTTGTGACACAGCTAAAAAGCACTTTTTTATTTACAACAAAAAAACCTGTTACCAATAACAGTATAATTAGAGAATGTACCATTAAAGCTGATTACATAATTATACCTAACATACGACGCCGGTGAGGTTTAGTAAAAGCGAATAGCACAGACAAATACCTGTTCGTTTTTGTAGTCTAGAACGTGGCACTATAAATAAAGAAATATTTTTCTTATCATTTTATTTTGAAATGAAATTTTCTCTAGAAATCATGTTACAAAGAGAGAATATAGCTACTGGTTGTGATAACACTGATGTGGATATATTTCAGAATGTACATGTATATATATAATTTCACAATTCTGCATGGTGTAAATAAACATTTCATAATAATATTATTTTTGTGATAAATACACTATTAATATCCTTTTGCAGCATAGTTTCACTCTTAATATGAAATATCACGCACAGGGGAAATTTTCATGCTAAATAGCCCTCTATGTAATTAACATCATTAATTTTCCTCTTGTTTAAATTCCCCTCTCCAATAAAATTGCCTCTTTCATCAATCCAAGTGCACAGTATTTGATTATTCCCTCCCAATCTGTATATTTTAGTAATATGTTTATCCCAGTAACAGTAATTCTTATGACAATTTTCTGAAACAAAATTTCTCCATTACACAATAATGCTCTGACAAACTTTTCCTCAATCAACAATAAAACCTGTAACAAAATGATCTCAAATGTCAATATCCTTAAATTCATTTAAAAATGACATGCGATACATTTGATGAAAGCTTCCTCTGAAACAAAAGCTGAACACCAATTTACCTGTGTCGTTATAGGTGTTTCTGTACTCATCATCGTAGTCATCATATTCAACATCATCGTCATCAAGTTCTGAAATTTAAAATCATTAACCATGAGTACAGAAATCTATATATAACAAACAGTGGCATGGTGATTTTTTTTTATTTCCTAAAAGCTTGTCAGCATCTATATATTAAATCATTCACACTTGAACTTTTCCAAATTTTAAGGCTAGAACAGTCCATTACACATTTTCAGGAGTTAAAAATAAATCTGCTTGACAACGGTACAATTTTTTGGATCCCCACTGGTTCTTGGCCTTTTTTAATGTTGTTTGATGTAATTGATACCAAATTCCTACTGTTAAGATCATACAAAGAGTATTTACTGCCAGTTGGTTGGACATTGAATGTAAGGTACATATCTACCAGGCATAAATAAAGGTGTAAGATTTATATGTCAACACAAAATCCCTTTAAAGCCATACTGGTTATGTGGGATAACTTACTGATGGGCCTGAAGAGAGAGATGGGAAGACTGGCCTCACTAAAGCCATACTGGTTATGTGGGATGACTTACCTATGGGCCAGAAGAGAGAGATGGGAAGACTGGCCTCACTAAAGCCTTACTGGTTATGTGGGATTACTTACCGATGGGCCTGAAGAGAGAGATGGGAAGACTGGCCTCACTAAAGCCATACTGGTTATGTGGGATGACTTACTGATGGGCCTGAAGAGAAAGATGGGAAGACTGGCCTCACTTAAGCCATATTGGTTATGTGGGATGACTTACTGATGGGCCTGAAGAGAGAGATGGGAAGACTGGCCTCATTAAAGCCATACTAGTTACGGGAGATGACTTACCAATGGGCCTGAAGAGAGAGATGGGAAGACTGGCCTCACTTAAGCCATACTGGTTATGTGGGATTACTTACAGATGGGCCTGAAGAGAGTGATGGGAAGACTGGCCTCTCTTCAGCCATACTGGTTATGTGGGATGACTTACTGATTGGCCTCAAGAAAGAGATGGGAAGACTGGCCTCACTAAAGCCATACTGGTTACGTGGGATGATTTACCTATGGGCCTGAAGAGAGAGATGGGAAGACTGGCCTCACTAAAGCCATACTGGTTATGTGGGATTACTTACTGATGGGCCTGGAGAGAGATGGGAAGACTGGCCTCACTAGAGCCATACTAGTTACGTGAGATGACTTACCAATGGGCCTGAAGAGAGAGATGGGAAGACTGGCCTCACTAGAGCCATACTGGTTATGTGGGATGAGAGAGAGATGGGAAGACTGGCCTCACTAGAGCCATACTGGTTATGTGGGATGACTTACCAATGGGCCTGAAGAGAGAAATGGGAAGACTGACCTCACTAAAGCCATACTGGTTATGTGGGATGACTTACCTATGGGCCTGAAGAGAGAGATGGGAAGACTGGCCTCACTAAAGCCATACTGGTTATGTGGGATTACTTACTGATGTGCCTGAAGAGAGAGATGGGAAGACTGGCCTCACTAGAGCCATACTGGTTATGTGGGATTACTTACTGGTGGGACTGAAGAGAGAGATGGGAAAGATTTGCCTCACTAAAGCCATACTGGTTATGTGGGATTACTTACTGATGGGCCTGAAGAGAGAGATGGGAAGACTGGCCTCACTAAAGCCATATTGGTTATGTGGGATGACTTACCAATGGCCCTGAAGAGAGAGATGGGAAGACTGGCCTCACTAAAGCCATACTGGTTATGTGGGATGACTTACCGATGGGCCTGAAGAGAGAGATGGGAAGACTGGCCTCACTAAAGCCATACTGGTTATGTGCTCGTACTCGGAACATGTAGTCCATGCGAGGATGGAGATTATTGAGCGTGGAGGATGTTGTGGTGAGTCCAGATTTCAACTCCCGCCATTCGTAGTTCGGTGGAGTGCGACATTCTATGACGTATGTTAAGTTTGAAGAGCTGCGAATCTTCTCTGGGACCTTAGCTGGTTTCCATGACAATGACACGGTATCCTGACTGATTTCACGGAGTTCCGGTTTGTCAATCGGTAACCTTGGTGGAACTAAAGACATAGACAGAAATCAGTGATGAGTCTGATTTGACAATCATGTGTTATATGGTTATTTCAAAAGCACATCAAATTTTAATTTGATAACTGCATTTCATGTTTCTGTTTCTTTGATAGAGACAATGATTTTGCAACTATACAGGTTAGCGGTATAAGATTGAACAAAATTGTGGTCAAAACATGGCACTGCATCAAAGGGGCAATTCAGTCTCAGAGTACATTAATTTGCACATATACCAGAAAAGCCCACAGTAGTGAAATGTATGTGAAATGTTCAAACTCGCTTACTGTCCGTCATTACACATAGTGGTCGGATGTCTTGTATGCCGAACCCTGGCCCTTGCCAGTGTAGTAAAGAATTTTTTGTCTAGAACTATTCAAATCGCTCTTACAGTAGTGTGTTTACCTTATTAGATGCATGTTCTTGTGTAAGAATAATTTTATCAACTTGTCAGTGGTTATGTATTGCATTTGTTTAACGTGTGTGACTTTGGCTCGGGTATGGGTACAGCGTACATGTTGTACCAGCTTAATTGTATTGATCAACGATTTGGAATTTCAACGGAATCCATCAAAATACTTAACAATGTCATGGAATTTGTCAGTATTTCTTCATAAGGAATATAGAACAATACATTTATGTAATATTTTGCTTCGTGGTTATGTAACAGAATTAGCCTCACTGAATTGTCCCTTTAAGGAGTACCTTTAAAAAAAAACTTTAACAGGGGGCCAACTTATAGCTCCAACTGCACTTTCCAAACTCTCCCCCTCCCCACTTTATAACAAAAGGCCATACCTCTGTAAAGGTCAAGGTATCATGTTCTGGTATAGACTGTGCATATCTACACTGTATCAATTATTGCCACAAAGTTTGCTGGAATCCCTACAGTAGTTAAGGAGGAATAGCCATTTAATGGTTTTGTAACAAAAGGCCATAACTCTGAAAAGGTGGAGGTATCTTGTTCTGATATAACTTTATAAGGATTATTGCCACTAAGGTTTGGTTGATATCCCTCAAGTAGTTTAGTAGGAGTAGTTGGTAGATCATTGTCTACAGGCGACCTGAATCCATTAATGGCCCCCTCATAACTTTTCTATGATATTTTTATTATTGTAGAGGTATAATAATTTTGTATGCATTAAAATACTTAATTCACTGATTTCAACATCAATACTTACTGTATGAGTGAGGTGTTCTACATAAGATCTGTATTAATACCCACTGTATGTGGTGAGGTACTCTACATAAGATATGTATTAATACTCACTGTATGTGGTGAGGTGTTCTACATAAGATCTGTATTTATATTCACTGTATGTGGTGAGGTGTTCTACATAAGATCTGAATTTATACTTACTGTATGAGTGAGGTGTTCTACATAAGATCTGTATTAATACCCACTGTATGTGGTGAGGCGCTCTACATAAGATCTGTATTAATACTCACTCTATGTGGTGAGGTGTTCTACATAAGATCTGTATTTATACTTACTGTATGAGTGAGGTGTTCTACATAAGATCTGTATTAATACTCACTGTATGTGGTGAGGTGTTCTACATAAGATCTGTATTTATACTCACTGTATGTGGTGAGGTGTTCTACATAAGATCTGTATTAATACTCACTGTATGTGGTGAGGTACTCTACATAAGATCTGTATTAATACTCACTGTATGTGGTGAGGTGTTCTACATAAGATCTTTATTAATACTCACTGTATGTGGTGAGGTGTTCTACATAAGATCTTTATCAATACTCACTGTATGTGGTTAGGTGTTCTACATAAGATCTGTATTTATACTCACTGTATGTGGTGAGGTGTTCTACATAAGATCTGTATTAATACTCACTGTATGTGGTGAGGTACTCTACATAAGATCTGTATTAATACTCACTATATGTGGTAAGGTGTTCTACATAAGATCTGTATTAATACTCACAGTATGTGGTGAGGTGTTCTACATAAGATCTGTATTACTACATAAGATCTGTATTTGTACTCACTGTATGTGGTGAGGTGTTCTACATAAGATCTGTATTTATACTCACTGTATGTGGTGTGATGCTGTACATAAGATCTGTATTAATACTCACTGTATGTGGTAAGGTGTTCTACATAAGATCTGTATTTATACTCACTGTATGTGGTAAGGTGTTCTACATAAGATCTGTATTTATACTCACTGTATGTGGTGAGGTGTTCTACATAAGATCTGTATTAATACCCACTGTATGTGGTGTGATGCTATACATAAGATCTGTATTTATACTCACTGTATGTGGTGTGATGCTCTACATAAGATCTGTATTTATACTCACTGTATGTGGTGAGGCGCTCTACATAAGATCTGTATTTATACTCACAGTATGTGGTGAGGTGTTCTACATAAGATCTGTATTTATATTCACAGTATGTGGTGAGGTGTTCTACATAAGATCTGTATTTATATTCACTGTATGTGGTGAGGTGTTCTACGTAAGATCTGTATTTATACTCACTGTATGTGGTGAGGCGCTCTACATAAGATCTGTATTCCTCACTTAAAGCCATACTGGTTAGTTCGTATGGGCATACTTACCAATGGGCCTGAAGGAGAAGGATGGGAAGACTGGCCTCACTTCACAGCCATACTGTTATGTGGGATTACTATGATGCGCCTGAAGAGAATGAGATGGAGAAAGACTGCCTCACCCTAAGCCATATTGTTATGTGGGATGACCTTACCAATGGGCCCTGAAGAGAGAAATGGGGAAGAACTGGGCCCACTAACCTATACTGGTTATTGGATTACTTTACTAATGGGCCTGAAAAGAGAGAGATGGGAAGACTCGGCCTCATAAAGCCAATAACTGGTTATGATGGGATTAACTTTACCGATAGGGCCTGAAGAGAGAGGATGGGGAAGACTGGCCCACTAAAGCCAGTTACTGGTCATTATTTTCAAGAACTTACAATTAGGTGCTGCGTACTCGAACATGTCAGTCCATGCGCAGGATGGAGATTAATTGAGGGTGGAGGATGTCGTGGTGAGTCCAGATTTTCAAAACTCCGCCCATTCGTAGTTCGGTGGAGTGCGCATTCTATGACCGTATGTTAAGTTTGAAGAGCTGCGAATCTCTCTGGGACCTTAGCTGGTTATCCATGACAATGACACGTATTCTGACTGATTCCAACGGATTCCGGTTGTCAATCGGTAATCTTGGTGGACACTAAAGACATAGACAGAAATCAGTGATGAGTTGATTTGACAATCAATGTGTTATTGGTTTATTTGGAAAGCACATCGAAAGTTTAATTTGATAAACTTGCATCTCCATTTTTCTAATGTTTGAGAAAGGCAATGCATTTGCAACTTTAGAGTCTAGTATGTAAAATTAAAAACAAGAGGCCCAGGGCCCTGTATCGCTCACCGGGTTTGTAATCCAAGTAAATTTCTGTTTCATTTCTGAAATTACCTCTGGGTAAATTTTCCCATTGGGTCCTACCTTTCGCTCCCAGGTGTCAGAGCCAAAATTCAATTACAAACTTTGTTCCCCTTCCGCCACAGATGTTTTCTGCCAAAAATGTGCTTAGAATCCATGCAAAACTCTATGACTAGTAGGCAATTTAAAGTTATTTACCTCTATTCCCTTTATTGGCGCCCCACCCTCCTTGCCCCCGGGGGGTCAGGCCAAAAATTTATCACCAAACCCCTGTTCGCCTTCCGCCAAGGATGATATTCTAACTCACTGTATGTGGTGAGGTGCTCTACATAAGAATCTGCTTTGGCTACAGAGAACTCTCCTTCAGCTATTTGAAGTCCCGCCTATGTTACTTCTTGGTCTTCATGCTCCCTTACGGTTCTTCTCAATGAATAGAATCAC
>SAYR01075739.1:235031-335603 GCA_004382745.1 Argopecten irradians irradians | reverse complement strand
ATTCACCGATTGTGTTAGAAATATTCAACATAAATAATTTAGTTATCTGGCCACCGGTCTCAAGAATGTTAAAATCATCATTAAAGTTTGGCCTGATAATTTCTGTTACTACATCTAATTCTGGAAGATTCAAACTAAGGGGATATAATCTAGTATTAGATTTGTGCCGAGTCAACCTTATCAATAACTAGGGTCTGGTGGCCAGTCTATAGCGGGACAATAAAGGAAATGACTTATCACAAAGTTACATAATCGAGGTGCACAAAAATAAGGATGTTATATAAACAAAACATCGGGTTAGCTTGTATGGACACTAAACACAATGAATGATTTACATGTAACACAGTCCCTAGAATGATAAAAATTACACAAAAATAAGGATGTTATATAAACAAAACATCGGGTTAGCTTGTATGGACACTAAACACAATGAATGATTTACATGTAACACAGCTCCCTAGAATGATAAAATCATTTATTTTTATTAGGACAATTAATGGATGCATGCTGGAAGCCTCTTTTCTCTCTTTGCATATTACAGAGTTAGCTCCCTTGCGTGTAGGTATCCATTGTGACTTCATTATTTTGAAAGCATAATTCACATAGTTTTCTCCGAAAGTTATGACGTTAGGTTCGCTATCACATGACGTCACAATGGATACCTAGCCCCAAGTGCAGAACATCCATATCACCAGTATATATACATCATCATGTTTAGTTTGGCCTGATAATTTTTTACATGTCACACAAGATGATTTACTTTAACCATTCGGCCGCCACAGCCCCTAATTATTTATTTAATAATTCATTTATTTCTATAGGTAAGCTTACTTGAATATCAATATTTTAAACATGATACTTGGAATACATTGAAGGTGCCTATACTGACCATGAGTTCTGTAATAAGGAATTGGTGGTGTAGGTTCACTGAGATCACCGTCCGGAGTTTCCGCTCGGATTCGGAACATGTAGTCCTTATCCGGAGACATGTCCTTGACCTCATATTCCTCCATCCTGATTCCCCGCGCCAGGGGGCGCCACCGTCTGTGGGGCAGGTCCTGGACCTCTACCTGGTAGCTGATTGGTCGGTTGGAGAGGTCATATGGAGGAAGGTAGACTCGGTTCCAGCGGAGATGGGCTGAACTTGGGGTGAGTGCCGAAAGTTCTGGTCTGGCTATGGGAACTCCAGCACGAACTGATAATCACAAATAAAATAAGATTTTGTAATAAAACCACAGATAAAACACAAATTGACATGTTGTCATTTGTAAATACAAATAAACACCTTTTGGTCTAAAATGACTAAAGGTAACAGTGCATTAAGGGGAACCTGAGAGTAGAAAATTTAGCAGCCAGACTCACAGGTGTTTGAACCAATACCTCTGAGCACTGCATGCTCTACCAATTGCCCCCTGGTCACAATGATCTACCCAGTCTAATTCTGCTACATTTCCACTAACTCAGAGCCTGACATGAATTTTCCTACTCATAGAATATAACTTTGATCACTAATAGCTCTTCTGCTTTTGGAGTCTGCGACAAAAATCTTCTGGGAAGAGTTCTCTATTTAAAGCGAACAAACTGAGTTTGCCCCTGACTTCTTACACAACATTTTTGTGCTCACTCTGCATTTTTAGGTAAACATCTTACATTGAAGAACCTTTCCTTTCTAGGCATGCTTTCATCCTAACCTTAACTAAATCTTTTTCTGGTGTGTTAGGGATATGTTAGCATATTCATAACTCCAACACAATGAGACAAAACTACGTGTAATTGAAGGAAATTGACATATTTTTTATTATAATTTACAAGCAAATTTATCAATATACATTTCTTATAAATATTTTAGGAAACTCTCAAAAATATTTTATTATTTTAACAAACAATTCCTGACCTCTCCCTCACATTGCATCAGCAATTCTTCAACAAATTAGTTAATTAATTAAGTAATGACATTAAGCAGATAAATAAGAGCCTTTGGAATCCTTGTTAAGTCAACAAATCATGCTCATAATGTCAAGGTCAATAGCAAAATTATGTTATCATCGCATCAAAGAAATATTTTAACGGGTTAATTTAAGCATCCTGAAATCAAAAGCATATATCATTTAAGTGTTGCTTTAAAGTTGTATGGTCTATGACTTGCTGTCTTTTTGTCATAGTAAAATCATGTAAAGTGTTCTACATATTTTTCTCTGCCTCTCTATGTTTTAAACTTTCCATATTTACAAACAATTGTATTGTTCATATTCGCAAAATTATAAAAAATTGAATTTAAATACTGATTTTTCTCGTGTACACGTTAAAAAAGCTTAGAAGTCGTCCAAGCTGTTCCAATCTTTACGGGTTTTGCTGATATTTGACACATGATCAAGTCAAATTTGAATTGCTGATGTGGGTCACGTGATGCAACTCGGGTTTTTGATATTACCCGAAAGTTTTAAACATGACATTGTTCTGTAACCATTTTTATTATGCATGATATTTCTTCCCTTTATCTGAATGGTATGTTGGTGCTTTTATCGATCTAAAGCATCATATGTAAGCAACCATATTCACACATTATGAAAACAGTTTGTAAGAGTGAAACTTACATGAGATAGAACTTTAAAGGTATTTAGGATAATGGCGGGAAACATATATGAAGACCATTATTACATCCATCAGGCTTCAGTTGTATATGCTATTCTTTAAAATACCTGTATGAATGTTTTGAAGTTTACTATACTGTTGTGCTTGCCATCCTCAGATTTCTTATTTCTTGCACACACAGATATATATATATATAAATGTGTATATTCTACCCCATGTATTGTAAGTATGTATACAGTACACTCTGACAGGCCCCATTACCAGCTGGTATATCACAATATAAGTCAACTACCTACATGTACACCACTGTCTCCTAATTACTCTATCAATGTCTCCCCCTTACTGGGCTGTATGGACCCCAGTACTACTAGTAGTGATGTTTGTATAGCACCCTTCCACTCCACCACCCCTTCAACTTACCTCCCAGTACAGCATCCCCCCCCATCCTAGATCTTCTGTAGACCTCTTCCCCTACTAGTCTACATGTAGCCTCTAATTCCCCCCTACAGATTACCACCCCTGTAGACCCCCTCCCCCCTAATCCCTCTCTTTGACTTTACCTCTGTATAGTACACAGTACATGCTTTAGATCAGTCAAACATGTGCCATTCCTGGTCTCAGCATGCTATCTCATGGTCACTATGGTCACTGTGATACTTGACCAGATGGTCCAGCATATCAAGGGCACTAAAGGTCAGTCAAGGTCATGGGTAGCATTCCAGCTCTATAGTGTTTACAAGAAGAGTAATTTAACAACATTCAGAAGAAATCTGCAATGGCAATTTTCAGAATAAAAGAATTCTGATGTATAGAAATATATCTGCTGTTGTTATGCAAACTTGGAATTGAAAGAAAACAAAGCTGAAGAATATTTCTCAAGAACAATATGGGAGATACGAGATATTGAGGAAAATTCCAAAGCTTCTGACAAAAACATGTTACAGCTAGCAGCCCAACATATTTTTTTCTGAAGATGATAATGGTGGAAAAGTTAGCAAAGCTTTTAATATTCTTAATATTCAGACGTATTTCTAATAATATACATAAATACCCAACCAGTTTTAGCTTGGATGGTATGGGACAGGAATATAAGATAGACAAAGGATAACAGATACTCTTTACATATAAGCATCAAACTATCATGTTCAACAGTATACTATAAGTTCACCCAGTCGATGGTACAGTATGGATCTTGTCACTGTCACACCCCCTCCCTCCCACCATCTCGCAACACTCAACTCTATCTTCAAACTTTAATTACACCATATTCTCACATACTATTTTTTATAAATCCTTGTATTGCATAAGGTGATGAATATCAAAGAGAGTTCAGGAGTCAAATCCCTTGTGAACCTTACCGTTAACTTTTGTCGATAAATATAAATATTTACATCCAGAACCAGTGTTCAGTCTAAGATTATTTTTCGTGGGTCCTTTTCAATAGTTTTTGTGAAAACAATGGGTCCCACAGTGTTATAGATACCCATTCCCAGAAATTTCATGGGTCCTTTTAAAATTCTGTGAGTCCAGGACTCGGGACGCGCACGTAGATTTATCACTGCAGAACATAATCTTGTATATGTGTAGCCGAATTGGACTGGGTCTCTCATTTGTGACCAGGTAGCTCAGTCGGTAGAGCACTAGGCTAGTGTTCGGAGGGTCCCCGGTTCGAATACAGGTCTGGCCGCTACATTTCCTCCTCTCCTGTTACAGAATTGGCGCTCAACTAAATAACCGGCGGTGGTGGTGTTTGGAAGAGTCTCGTATGTCATTGATGGCGAAGACTTCGAGAAAGGAGGGAGGAGTGCAGCGGGATTGGACTTGGTCGATCATCGGTGACCAGGTAGCTCAGTCGGTAGAGCACTTGGCTAGTGATCGGAGGGTCCCAGGTTCGAATCCCTGTCTGGCTGCTTACATTTTCCCCTCTCCTGTTACATATGTACAGTAATGTATATGTTGCATGACCGACATGTATTTACACGAAAAACATTTTAAGTAAACCCTCCTCTAGATATATGTAAATATCTGTCAGAAGAATGGAGTGTAGATCATGGCCTGTAACACTCTCAGATGGGTCTGTCATTATCTCAACAAGAATGGGAGATTATGGCTGACACCAGGATTACCAAACATTTCACACATGAGTTGAGGTATCCCTGTCCATCTCAGACCAGTAATACTAAAAGAATATGTATATAAAACATATCAAGGAAGAATTCAGTCCTTATACTGATACCCCTATGAGATTTAGCCACTTCATAATGGTAAATCCCAGTATGGACAAACAAGAGATACAGAACTATATCCTCCAAATTATTCTGTCGTTCTTATGTTAATAAGGAGAGGAGAAAATGTAGCGGCCAAACTGGGATTCGAAACCCAGGACCCTCCGAACACTAGTCGAGTGCTCTACAGACTGAGCTACCGGGTCACCGATGATCGACCCAGTCCAGTCCTGCTACATGTTTTTTATTATATAAATGTATATAGGTTTTGAGGAGTTGAGACTAAAAGAACAATTAAGAGGTTGATAAACACACAGACTATAGATCCCTGTGTAACACATGTACAGACATATGGTACTCATTTACCCTCAGTAACAATGTTGGCTTTACACTTGGCACCAGTCACGTCAGACAAAGGTCAAGGTCGTTCTAGCAGGTAATAATATCACACATACTGTGTCTCCTCATAAAACATGGTGGATTGCTTATTACCAGGTGCTTTACACCTCGTACTGTGTACAGTGGTGGCAGCCATGTTAGATACCTAGTCTGTTTATTTAAAGGCCCACTACCTTTCTGGAGCAAAATACAAAGGTTTCTTAAAAACAATAACATCATAAATATATACCGAAGGCCTAAGATAACGTTACATAACCAAATAATGCCAGATTTCCTGTGTAATATATCATAACTGTAGAAGAACAGGGAAAATACACATTCCTGTCGAGTGCCCCGACCAGGAATCGAACCCGGGTCTCGGGCGTGAAAATCTACGGCTCTACCGACTGAGCCAAAGAAGCATGCTCCGTCAGCTGAGAGACAGAGACTGTATTTAACACTATTTACAAGTCACACTGACCCTCTCCTTTTACACTACTCCCCCTGTTTTTCTTGAGATTTGCTAAATCTCAACCCGAGACTCTTTAACCACCTTCCATGGGTTATTTAGTTGGGCGCCAATGTAGAAGAACAGGGAAAATACACATTCCTGTCGAGTGCCCCGACCAGGAATCGAACCCGGGTCTCCGGCATGGAAATCTACGGCTCTACCGACTGAGCCAAAGAAGCATGCTCCGTCAGCTGAGAGACAGAGACCGTATTTACTGTAACACTATTTACAAGTCACACCGACCCGCTCCTTTTGCAATAACAATAGTCATTTCGCTGTTTTGCCGTCAACGACCCGCGTTATGAAAATTAGCATTTTATTCATTCTAATCAAACTGTTCAGGAGGTGATGATCCGTGTACATGTAGTATTAACAGTAATTTAATTAATTATGCAACTCTACAAAATTATTGATCTCATTTTACATTCCCATTTTAAAAATTAAAAGCCGTTTTGGAAAGGTTTGTTTGTTTGATTAATTAACGTCCTATTAACAGCTATGGTCATGTAAGGACGGTCTCCCATGTATGCGGTGTGTTGCATGTATGTTGAGCGAGGTGCGTGTTTTGGGAGACTGTGGTATATTCATGTTGTGTCTTCTTGTATAGTGGAACTGTTGCCCTTTTTATAGTGCTATATCACTGAAGCATGCCGCCAAGACACCAAGCAACAAACCCCACCCGGTCACATTATATACTGACAACGGGCGAACCAGTCGTCCCACTCCCTGTATGCTGAGCGTTAAGCAGGAGCAGAAACTACCACTTTTATAGACTTTGGTGTGTCTCGGCCAGGGGACAGAACCCAGAGCCTTCCTCACAGGGGCGAACGCTCAACTCAAGGCCAACAGTGAGGCGGTGCCAAGGGAGGCATTAGGAAAGATAAAGTCAGTTAGCAAGAAGAGAAAAGATAAGATCCTAAATTTAGTCGCCTTTTACGATCATGCAATAGGGGCAGCAGGTGCTATTCTTACGCCCTACCTGCAGGTAGTGGGCCTTTAATATCAAAAGGGGCAGATATTCTGGATATTAAGTTTTAAGAGTTTATATTAAAGAAGCTACCAATCAATTAAAATATACTTTCACATATTATGTGATTTGGTGGTGTTGGTATTATTTTTCTTGTATAATTTACATGTACTTTTAACTGGTTTGTAATTGATGTCAAATACAGTTTTATGTTTTAACATTAACCCTATATTATAATTTGAGGGCAGAAGTGGTTGATGTCCCGACACCTCTGGATAGCAAATTCGAATCCCTTGTGGGGCAGTCTCCAGGTACTGAACGCTAGTCGGCGGCTTTTCTTGGGAACTCCAATTTCCTCCACCATCAAACCTGGCAAGTCTTACTTAAAATGGCCCGGCCTGGTTGTTAATAGGTCGTAAAACTACCGAATCAAACCTACAACCATATTTATATACATATATTTCTGTCTCAAAATAATAAGAGTGCATCAGAACAAAATCATTGCTGTGGACAAAAAAGGCTTATTTGCATTTTGTACAGGATCTTTAAAAGGAAATAATTATGAAGTTTATAATGCATGGTAGGTCAAATGGTATTAAGTTAGGTTTTTTCAGTCAAGTTCTATGATGATTTATTATTCAAATCACAGATGTTTGACGTTCTGTCAACAACAGCGTTTTTTATATATTGTACATGTATAAGGTTTTTTTTCCTGTTTTAACTGTAAGAACGTCAAACTAGTGTGTTCAAGTGGTCAGAAAATATCAATTTAGTTCATTATGACATACACGTATGAATGTCCAGCTTTAAATGAAAACCTATTAAATAATTAATTAAAATGCGCTAGAGATGGGATGGGCTTGAAAATACCTTTTAGAGAATTTTGACTAGGTAATGGAATGGTTACAGGAATAATCTGAGAAGGAGTTATAGTTATTTATGATCACTATAAACCTTAGCCCCAGTATATAAATATACACCGGTAAGTCAGAACGATTGGCAAGTCGACAAATATGGCAAAGTTCGTGCCAGGATAAAAGACACCATAAAAGTGTCGCCTAAAAAACTAAAACTGAAATAAAGCTATACTCTACCGAAACTTCACTGTGAATTAGTCCTCAAGAATCACAAACACAAGGCCTGACATCCATGTTTTCCTCTCCCTAGTGAACAGACGACATTTTACCTCAACCACGTGGTCGTGATCGGCTAGCCAGCATCACTAGCATGCAGGGGATCCCCACGGGGTGACTGTACCGTTATAATTACCATGTACATATGGCAGATCAGCATGCATACGCTCACATATCAATGGAGATTTTCCACATAACACAGGGATATGATAATTAAGTTATAACAGTTCAAAAGTGTTTATTGACGCATGCACACTAGATCTATAGTGTAACAATTAAGATTGGCCGCATTTTTTTTCTAATCCCTAAAAATATCATAAAGGACTATAATAATCACCCTTTTCGGGTCCAGATACATACATCAATATAAACTATAACTAATTCTCAGATATCTGTAAAATATGTTTTAATGGAATCTCTAATAATTGTTTTGAACACGAATGCCTATGATAATATCCTTATGTATTTTTAGAATATTCCAATTTTTTGTCGCAAAAATGGCGTTACGTTTACTGAGTCTGCAACTTGCACTAACGATATCGATATGTTTGAAAGTTTGCGACGCTATATAAAATGTTTGGCGAAGTGTGCCTTTTACATGCTATTGATATATTTATAAAACAACAAAAAATCAACTTATTGAATTCATTATGCGAAAAGGCCTTCGTTGATTTTGTGGAAATGACAGTGGGTTTCCAGCATTGCAGACGTCGCTTCACAATTTACGTTGTCTTTAACAAACTACAATTATATGAATGGAATTACGTACATCGATGTATACTACGGAGGAATACTTTTTAATTGATTTCTAGTGCCTAGAATCAGATTACTGCATTGTTGGAAGCGGTAACGTAAACTACACTTACTACTAGTAAATAGTGAATTATCGGAGACATTTTATTTTTATATATTTTAAGGAGTTTTACATACCAGTACAATAAGACTTTTCGTCGTTTTGGGTACGAGATATACTGTTCTACGTTTCGAACCGTTCTGCCACCCCTGGGGGCCCCTCATTTCCTCGTTTATGTCCACACTAATTAACACATTGTCTACACCATTAATCTCACGCTCCCGTGTACCCCCTCAGCTTCTGGGAGTATCGAGTTTCTTTGGCCTCTCCAAGGACGCAAATACCCCCTCCCCCACCCTCACCCCAAGGCCCCAATTAAAATGTACCCCCTCCCATCACCTCAAAATGTACTCCCTTCCATCACCTCACCCCACCCCAATTACAGGATCCATATATCCCACCATCTCGGGCCCCCGCTCTACTTTCACTTATCATGAGCTGTATATGATCCGATGGCCGATACTGGTACACGTACGTAGTATCAGTTTCCTTGACCTCTAGAGGACACCATACTGTACTTCCCTTCCCAACCCCTGAGTCTTCCAGGCTGTCGCTTACATGCCCCTCCCTTTTTTCTGCACTCGCACCATGCATTCCATTCGACACCCCGGGCCTCACAGCCTCACATTTACATACATTTTAAGAAGAACAAATCTTTACTATAACAAAGGTTTAGGTAATTGTTCTGTAATTAGGTAATTATTACCAAGACAGCTGTCGGGCAATCTTTTATGTATATGTATAATACAAGAGCCGATGGATCAACCCGTGTTTCTATTAACTCCATTGCCTGTTTATAGTTACTTACTATCTGATGTACCTCAGCTCTCGTCAACATTTTTTTCATTAAAACTACATAATATCATGGTATTATCTTTTGATTTTAAATGTCTCAAATTCCACTTTGATACACATTGTACATTTGCACCTCCTTTCTACACGATGAGATCTCGTACTAACGACCCTCTCTCTCCCTTCTCGACACCCTCCTTTAGATCTTCACATGTCGAGATTCCGCACTCCGACCATCTCCCCCATGCATCTTGACCCCCTCCTCTAGATCTATACACGTCGAGATCCCGTTCAAGCACTCTCCCCTCTCTTGACCCTCTCCCTCTACATGCCGAGATCCCTCCACTACACATGTACCTTCCCCTCCCCCGTCTTGACCCCAACCTCTTATGTTTTACCATGCGCGCGTGCATGTCCGTGTGACTCTTGTGTTAATTGTTACATTGTTATCTATTACATGAAAATTATCACAGCGGGCGTGGATCTATAAAAAGAATGTGTACGTAATTTTGTTACACGTGTATTTCTTTATCGTTTCCGCAACTTGATAATAAAGGGCCCAGATCCTAGTGTGTATAATAGTGGTTGTTGTAAGTGTTACGCTAGACAATTGCCACACAATAAATAATCAAAATAAAAAACGACATGTGCACGTTTTAAATTGTATGGGTTTTATGTGCATTCCATTTATTTCTATAATCATCCTTCCAATCCAATGTCATTCAGGTACCAGCATACAATGTAGTTTAATTGATTCTCAAAAACATTATGATAAGTCGAAAGTCCGACGCCTTTTCTTCCCATTACTGGGAAACGCAGAACTTTTCAAATGACACTGAGGCCCATGTTGCCAATCTTTAAGATTTCGGTAAGTAACAGAAATTCTGTTTTTGTTAAGCAAGAGATCCCAGAGGGATCTTGGCGCCCACCAAAGAATGATCTACGTCTGACAGTGGAAAGAGGATCTTTTCTCTGCTTTTCAAACTTTTACAACATATTATTACAAATGAAATTTGAGAAAAAACCTTTCAGATTTATAACACTAGCAAACTTTAATAATCATAATCGAAGATGGCTACCTGTCGGACATCTTGTTGACCAATCAATCCCAAAATGCAATATGCACAACTAGGGCTCTAAGGAAACCTGACTGATATCTTCAAAACTTTCTGAGAAATAGCGATAACAAACTTTAGCTATCAAAATCAAAGATGACTGCCTAGTGGCAATCTTGTTCACCGATCAGTTTCAAAATGCAATATGCATAACTAGGGCCCTAGGAAAACCTACATATGAAATTTGAGAATGATCCCTTCAAAACTTTCTGAGAAATAGCGATAACAAACTTTAACTATCAAAATCCAAGATGGCTTACTGGCGGCCATCTTGTTCACCGATCGGTCCCAAAATGTAATATGCATAACTAGGGCCCTAGGGGAACATATATATGAAATTTGAGAATAATACCTTTTGAGAAATAGCGATAACAAACTTTAACTATCATGTTCCGAGATGGCTGCCTGGCCGCCATCTTGTTCACCGATTGGTCCCAAAACGTAATATGCATAACTAGGGCCCTAGGGGAACCTACATATGAAATTTGAGAATGATCCCTTTTGTACTTTCTAAGATATAGCGATAACAAACTTTAACTATCAAAATACAAGATGGCTGTCTGGCGGCCATTTTGTTCACCGACTGGTCCCAAAATGCAATATGCATAACTAGGGCCTAGGGGAATTTACATATATGAAATTTGAGAAAAATCCTTTCAGATTTATAACACTAGCAAACTTTAATAATCATAATCCAAGATGGCTACCTGTCGGACATCTTGTTGACCAATCAATCCAAAAATGCAATATGCACAACTAGGGCTCTAAGGAAACCTGACTGATACCTTCAAAACTTTCTGAGAAATAGCGATAACAAACTTTAACTATCAAAATCCAAGATGGCTTACTGGCGGCAATCATGTTCACCGATCAGTTTCAAAATGCAATATGCATAACTAGGGCCCTAGAAAAACCTACATATGAAATTTGAGAATGATCCCTTCAAAACTTTCTGAGAAATAGCGATAACAAACTTTAACTATCAAAATCAAAGATGACTGCCTAGTGGCAATCTTGTTCACCGATCAGTTTCAAAATGCAATATGCATAACTTGGGCCCTAGGAAAACCTACATATGAAATTTGAGAATGATCCCTTCAAAACTTTCTGAGAAATAGCGATAACAAACTTTAACTATCAAAATCCAAGATGGCTTACTGGCGGCCATCTTGTTCATCGATCGGTCCCAAAATGTAATATGCATAACTAGGGCCCTAGGGGAACATATATATGAAATTTGAGAATAATACCTTTTGAGAAATAGCGATAACAAACTTTAACTATCAAGTTCCGAGATGGCTGCCTGGCCGCCATCTTGTTCACCGATTGGTCCCAAAACGTAATATGCATAACTAGGGCCCTAGGGGAACCTACATATGAAATTTGAGAATGATCCCTTTTGTTCTTTCTAAGATATAGCGATAACAAACTTTAACTATCAAAATACAAGATGGCTGCCTGGCGGCCATTTTGTTCACCGACTGGTCCCAAAATGCAATATGCATAACTAGGGCCTAGGGGAATTTACATATATGAAATTTGAGAATGATCCCTTCAGCACTTTCTGAGAAATAACGATAACAAGAATTGTTAACGGACGGACGGACGAAAGGACGGACCACGAACCACGGACAAAAGGCAATTTGAATAGCCCACCATCTGATGACACCATCTAATGATGGTGGGTTAAAAAACAACCAACAGGAGCGATTTTACTCCATTTTTTTCTGGTATGTGAAAACTATTTTAATCAGATTATCGTCGCGGTATTAACTCCATGCTGCTTTAAAACATCTTCTTCCTACTAACGGTGCTAACACGTACATTATGTAGGCTTGTGCACTGTTTAAACTCAAGTCAATTAAGGTCTATGCAAGAGTGTCAAAATAGCATTCATGGTTTTACTTACAGCGTGCTAAAGATGTTAAATTCTTTTCTGGGTAAACTCTGTGGTGCGTCACCGACTTCATCAAATTCGAAATGTTTTCAATTTTAAGGGTTTTGTTTTTTTCGGAAAGGTAGTGGGCACTTAACATAAATGACCTTGACCATAATTCCAATGGCAATTTTTCCGGCATAAAGTTGTCTGTATACAAACCTACGCATCATTCGCTTACATCGCCAAATGAAATCTATGGTATATATATATCCCATGCTCTGCCCAACGCCGGATAATTGATGTTCATTCTCTGTGCTTTCTCATAGTTTCCATTCAATAAAAGATATGTATGTGTAGCTTTTAAATATATATATATATCATGTGTTTATAACTTGAATGAGGTGTATACATTACTTTGCTCCGTAAGAGTACACAGGGTCCGTGTGATGATAGGTATATTAAATATTGTATCCCCTAATCGGCCTGACCACCACCTCTAAGCCCCTCCCCACCCCGCATCCCCCTGTATAGGTATATTAAATATTGTATCCCCTAATCGGCCTGACCACCACCTCTAAGCCCCTCCCCACCCCGCATCCCCCTGTATAGGTATATTAAATATTATATCCCCTAATCGGCCTGACCACCACCTCTAAAATGTAGAGTATAAAACATTATATGTTCTCTGACTATCACCTGGTCTTGGACTCGTACAGGAGAATATGGAAATATCCTGAAAGTTTAGGGATTGCATGGTACTAGAGAATATAGAAATATCTTGGAAGTTTAGGGATTGCAATGTACTAGAGAATATAGAAATATCTTGGAAGTTTAGGGATTGCAATGTACTAGAGAATAACGAAATATCCTGGAAGTTTAGAGATTGCGACGTACTAGAGAATAACGAAATATCCTGGAAGTTTAGTGATGGCGACGTACTAGAGAATAACGAAATATGGAAGTTTAGTGATGGCGACGTACTAGAGAATAACGAAATATGGAAGTTTAGTGATTGCGACGTACTAGAGAATAACGAAATATGGAAGTTTAGTGATGGCGACGTACTAGAGAATAACGAAATATGGAAGTTTAGTGATTGTCCTGGAAGTTTAGTGATTGAAACGTACATACAATAATATGCTCCTTACTCGAGGACGTTCATGTGTCCTTAGACTGGCCACCAGTCTCTAGAATATTAAAAACAATCACTAAAATTTGGCTTGATTGATTTTGTCTCTACTACATGCCTGATTCTAGACTTTAAACTAGGGGGAGATAATCTAGTAAAGAACTCTGCTGAAAAAGTCTTATCAGCAACTAAGGGTCTGGTGGCCAGTCTAATGTATCTTGTGTATATGAGGATATTAACACACTGATACTTACAAGGCCATCGGTAACGGGTTCTCTTGTCCCAGTAGGGCTGTAAACATGCCAAATAAAATCGACAAAGGGCCACCATTGTAATAACGAAAACAACAAAACCTTCCTACCGACACCGTTGTAATGGCGGCTCGGCTGAGAAACTTTGAACAACGGAGACCTCGGCAAGGTGAGGTTATAAAATGCAGCCGAGAGGCAACAGGCTCGTGAAAATATATCTGTTATCTCTATCAATTTCGTGTGTAGCTCTAACGAGTTGATGTTTGTCTATAGACAGAGAGGTTTCGTATTCATAGCCGGAAGCTTTTGTTTAATCATCAACTACATGTCATAAGAGGAGGGAACCCCGGCTACACGCTATAAAACTGTGTTATACACGTTTCAAAGAGGGAGAATTTGGCACAGTCACCTGATAATTAATTACAGAGTAAATCATTGCACCTTTCAGGATTTGAAGAATGTAATGTTTGGTGCTTAATGTGAAAATGCCACCCATATAGTGTCGACAATGGGCCGGAATGAATAATGATTATGATTCGGTATAAATTCCTCTGACATTGTTGCCAGATATTACGTACTAGTACATGCTGTACCTGTAACTCTGAACCAGTCAGCATCAACGTGCGAGCAAATAAGAAATTTAATTATAAGTTAAATTCCAAACCACTTCCTTACATGAATGCGGAACTCTTTTTAGTTAAAAAGCTGTAGTGTTTACTTTTTAGTCTTAATTCATGGAACATAATTATATTCAATATCAATATTAGGGCTTTTTAATGAAATTTGTAATCTCTATAATTCCATGTTCACGATATATCATGATAAGCCAGCGGCTTTACGTACGAACTGAGTCCAAGAAGCCCCGATGCTCCGTCACCTGATTGACATGCTCGATCAGCTGTGTGACGGAGACCGTGCGCAAGACATACTGATTCGTTCGGATCCTTTTCCCTTAGGTAATCTTATCCCGACACATTCAGTACCAATATAGGAGAGCATACGATCGACATGCATCTAAACAAACATATCCTGCTTAGTTCAACAGATCGAGCAAAAATGTATCACAAATCATCTTGGGGGAAGTACAGCTGGTCTTACAGTACTGATGATACTTGAACGACATTTGTTTTTTTTATCCCGACAACTTTATACTTACACAGGGTACTATGACAACCTAGATTACATAATCTACATGTATTCGTTCTAAGTATATTCAGTATTTGTGTGTATACGAAAGTAAAGGTACCACTATACCAATCCGGAACCACTGGTGTTTCTTATCAAACTCCGGAACTAAATAACACTTGTCAGTGTGCTAATGTGGACAGACACATACCAGCCCTGTGATGATGTGTCGATTGCTTGGCATCAGACAGTATACCACCTACAGGTTTATCATGTTAGGTCCTCGTGTGTTATTTAGGAGCTACTGTCGACTGTCATTGTCTCTAATTTGTTTGAATCTGATGTACGATAAGGTATCGTACAATACAACGTGTGTTGTATAATGATAACATGCAACATGGAAAATTGAAAAAAAACAAAACAAATAAGAGCCCAATTGCTAGACATATTTGGTATTGACATGAAATTAATTTGGTTTTAATTTTGGTAAATTTCCACTGATGTTTCAACAAACTGTTGTCCTTTATCTCAACATAGCACAAACACAATATCAGGTCTCTTGGCCCCGATTTCTTGAAACAAGTGTAGATTTAAGTCAAAACTTAAGTTTTTCTCCTTATGTAACTTATGTGAAATTTTTTGTCTTAAGTTTGTTTCGGGAAATTGGGGCCAGGCCTCTTAGCTATGGACAAGAAAACATTCAAGGATGTTAGCCTGCTTGACCCTGTGACCTTAATGAAGGTCAAGGTATTTCATTTAAACAAACTTGGTAGTCTCTTATCTCAGCATACCATATGCTAAATATGAGGTCTTTGGGCGTCTTTGCTATTGACAGGTCTGTCAAAGTTTTTAGCCTTTGACCCATTTGACCTTGAATGATGGTCATCCTTTTGAACGATCCTTGTAGCACTTTGGGGCATGCCAAAGGCCCAATATCAAGTTTCTTGACCTATCAATTGTGGAAGAAGTCGTTTAAGAATTGTAACCTATTCGACCTCTGTAGCCTTGAATGAAGTTCAAGGTCATTCATTTGAACAAACTTGGTAGCCGTTTATCCCAGCATGTCATGACATTCCCTTAGGCCTATTGTTACTGACAAAACAAAATCGTTAAAATTTTCTATGGATAACCTGGAATTCCTTCACCCAAACATATCATAACTGTAATATGTCTGACTTACATTGTGCTTTTAGCCCCCAGATCTCATTACCTATATGGATTTATCTGATATTCCTCGACGTACAGGGTTTGTGGTTTTTAGTCCTCGCCTAATCGACGTATTTCGTGCTTTAGCCCCTCGACTGATCATGTTGGTATTTAGCCCTCAATTGACTTTATTCCTCGACTAATCAAGTCTATTTTAGCCCTCAATTGACATCTTTAGTTTTTCATTTTCCTCGACTGATCAAATTTGTTTTTAGCCCTCGACTGACATATTTAGTTGTTTTTATTCCTCGACCGATCAAATTTGTTTTTAGCAATTGATTGACCTATTTATCTATTTTTGAATTCTTCGACTATTACTATTTCACGTTGGAAACCAAATTCAGTTATAATCAAAGGCATTGTTATAACATCGCCATTCTATCTCAAAACCGCTGTTTAACATTAGATCGTTCTGTCGATAGATATATTACTAGTTACCTAATAATACCAAGGATATAATAACGTAAATGTGTTATGTTTTCTTCACACGAACTCATATACGTGTACTCTAGACTTTATTCTAAGTCAACTAGACACGAAAACCCCTTTCAACTCCAGAGAAAAAATAACGAGACGAGAACTCGACTGTGCAAGGAACGTGGACATGCACGGAACTATTATATTTGTAGCTACCACCGGCGTTAAAGCTTGTAGCACGAAGGAGGAATGCTTTACTTAACTCTCATTCACTCTGAAATTTCACATTGGACTGTTCCCGCCTCTGATCTAGAAGAGACCAAATGTGTCTTCAGGGGTGAATACTGCTGTGAATATATCCCATATACACCCATGGAGATATAGACAGTTCCTACCGGTGTACCGACGCCATCATCATTCAAAGTACATCCCGTGATTTACTAACGCGGTCAGTGCTGATAAAAAGGTACATGTTAGGACGAGAAACAGCGACTTTTGTATTGGACATTTGAAATCCTGGATACATACCAAGAATCAAGTGAATTGATGAGATATTTAAAAGTTAATGTTACCAACCTTTGTTTACATTTAGTGGACGTCATTGTATGATCTATCCTTTGGTGTTTTGTGCTGTTTTTTCTTTTCTATTTTATATATTTCTTTTAATTTAAATTTGACTTGGGAACATACAAAATACAGTTCATATTTTGTACATAGTTGTACCATATTCAGACTAAAATTGTCCCTCTTTCCACTACTGACAAAATAACGACAACACAAACTCTTTATTCGTGCAAGTTTCTAAAAATGTGTCCCCCCCCCCCCTTTATGATTCGTTAACTATGCACTGGAACATGTGAATATTCAATGAGTGCTGCCTTCCTCTAACTTTACCTAGATAACACAATAGTCTTCTTTGGCGACATATGAATTTGTACATAACGTCTTTTCTTTAATAAAAAAAATCCTACCAACCTACCTACCTACCCATCATGGTCGGACAGGATCGAAGAAAGGCAAATATAAATTTTTGACACGGAAGACGTCATATTTCAAAAGGTATAATACAGAATGTCGTAGAATTCCTTTTGTCACAATACGATGCTACCATTTTCCTCAGTACCATATGTATAACTGTATACAAGTAAACTAGACATAGATCATTATATATACTATATTTTATTTATATATACTATATGCGTTAGATCAACGGTTACCCTTTGAAAGCTCCTTCTTCCATATGGTTGGTATTAAAGCCAATTAACACACGTTTTGTGTAATGGCTCCAGGATCGACGTGAGCGCGTGAGGTGTGCATGTGTCTGTACACGTGCACTTTTGTGATGACATCATCAGTATTGTAAGACTTGTGACTTTTAAAGACTTTAGATATAACGTTTTCTAGCTTTCACATAAGTATTTCTACCTCGAGACCATAACCCATTTTCTACTTTTTTATTCATATAATGTACTGGTAATTTATATTGTGTGATCTTTTCTCATAAATTAGTTTCTTGCGTTTTCAATTTTTTATGAAACATATTATCTTTTTAAAGTTTATGTTTTGTCACGCCATGGCCAATGCAATTTTATGTATCAAGAATCGACATATAAGTGGCAATACTAGTTCATTATTAAGAAATATTTAAGAAGTCAATAAAAAGAGAACGATAATATTTATGTAAGTTTGGGCACATTGATTCTGTGTAAGTTTGGGCACATTGATTCTGTGTAAGTTTGGGCACATTGATTCTGTGTAAGTTTGGGCACATTGATTCTGTGTAAGTTTGGGCACATTGATTCTGTGTAAGTTTGGGCACATTGATTCTGTAATGATAGATAATATACTCTAAACATGTATTATCACTATGAAACTGCATTATGACAGATTGTTTAATAAAAATGTATTTGACAATGTCCTTGATATTACGCGACATTGCTACATCTAAATGTAAAATAAATATGAACACATTTATCATTGAATTTCCCATCCATAGTTCTAATGATTAATCGTTCTACCATATCATCATATACAATTCATCTTCTGAGGCCGATGGGAGGCGTTATTTATAACTGAGGTAAGTGGAAGATGTATAACGTATTAGTTGTACTATCGCCCACAATAAACACCCTCCCACACATACAACAATACTGGCCTATTATCATGTGACCTTGACATATAAGAAATCTGCCTATTAATAATCGTCTCTAGTGCAGTTATCTTTCTTATCCCTCAGATTACCATATTACAACTCATGTCACCCATTCACCACTGAAAATCCATAATGGTCTGGTCATCGATTTCTCGAAAGAAACCGAAGTCAAAATTGTTCATATACGTTACATATAGAGAAAAAAGGTTTTGACCTAAGTTTGCAACTTTATGTAGAGAAACCGAAGCCAGATGTAGTGTTTGACCTAAAAGTGTCTACATTTCTCTTCTGTAGTGTACGACTTAACATAGACATTAGGATTGTTACTTACAGCACCTTTACGACATCTACGTTATTTGAGACTAGATGGTGACCAAATCTGGAAGATCTACGAAATGTTTGTAGATCAATCCATTCCATAGATCGACTCATTGCACTTACGAGATCTATACACATGACATACATCACCATGGTTACAGATTGGAACAGATGCACGTGAGGATACAGATGCACTACTGTATGTGGCACCAGAGCGAACAACACGTCGGTAACTAGAACACATATATTCTATTTATAATTATATCAGAAGTTATATTACAGAGCACATGTCAAAAGGGGGCTAGGAATGCACGATGATGAGGACGTGATGCACAAAACCTTATAGTTAAAACATGGATATTGATCGACACTTTTTGTAATATCTCGATATGGCATCCTTAGCTTTTAACCCCGACATTGCTATGACGGAGCATGTAGGTCTTCTATGGTTTTCTGTGTAGTAAGCTAGTGTCATAACCACAGCAGTAATTAATATGAAGTAGCTTATAGACAAAACAAAAAGTAACCATTTATCGGAATGTAACATTAAACACCAGGATAGTGACATGAATGTTACTGCTAATTTATGGCTTTTCTTCTAATTAATCTTTATTTCCTTTTACACAAAAAGGAAACAAAACATAATGAATTATATGCGTACATAACTTTCGGTAATCATGGTTAGCGCATTTATGATTGCGTTAATTTCCTATTCTATACGTCTTTGACATGGTGCTTTTTGAATGCGCGATTCTATCATTGTGTTAATTAATTAAAAAAAAAAAGTTTTGCACTGAAATATGAGTATGTTTACAGTATGTCACGATAAATTAAGAATTGACAAACTAAAAGTGGGCTAAAGTATGTTTTTCAAACAGAAGAGATTCAACGTCATTGTTGAAGTCAATGCGTACCTGTATGTAATTATAATTTTTCAAGGTATAAATGTTAGTCTTCACATCACGTCACGTCTCAATGAGTATCTTAAAACGATGGGATACGAATGGATAGGTTTACTTAGACTTACCCATGCTTTAATAAACGAACTCATAAAATAGAACAACAGTAACATGTTAATTGTAAAACCGAAAACAAATTTCACTGGGAGTGGGGGAGGAGATAGAACGGTAAAAAGGAACATTTTGAAACCATGCCACCTGAAAAAATACAGAATTATCCAAACAGCAATGAATGGAATAAATAGATTAGTCTAAACCAGAGAAAAACACAACAAACGGTTCTTTACCCTGGCTGTGGAAGATAAGATCTGACAACACTGAAATAAAACAGGTAAAATATTGACAATGAGATATAACACATTTATTTCAAATCCCAATCGTGGGAATAACAAACAAAGACGGATTTTGGGCAAGCACTTTTTATTGTCAACAACTAAAACTCAAAATCGCAGGTATCAACAAATCACAAAGACTAAGTGCGTAAGCGATGATCAACAACACCTGGAAGTTAGGGTGCTAATTCGTATGTTCATATAAGGAAAACAATCAATTAAATGAGGTTGAACCCTTTTACACCCATTTCCATATTTTTAAACGCGAAGATCAATTAAGGTTTGATCCATTATGAGCAAATGGGGATGAAAGGGTCATATTTGGCACAAATCACACTGTATCACAGTCCAGCATTTGAAATCAATCTATAGAAAACTAGATGAAGATAAATATGTGTCATATATTACTATCTTCAAGCCACTCTCAATCTATCACTATTTCAAAATAAACTTACCTGTGTTCACATCTCACATCTGTGTACGAAATCTATAGAATATTCTGCACACCGCTTAATTTCGAATATACTGTTGCACCTACATATTATAGCGCTTTCGGCGTCAAACTTTTTGTGTTAAAATCTGATTGTACTAATATAACTTTCTGCATGACGTTTTAATAGTAAATACGCATGCGCATCTATGATAGCGCTTACGCACTCAAAATATACTTTGCGCTAAAATAAGTACGCTAACAGTATATATTTACCAGGTCGTGAAACTTTAACATTAATTTATATTTGATAGAAATTTCAATTAGTAATTTTCCAAAAATATTTGGACGATAGAGAGATGATACGAAGTGCAGTAAGTTCCATATATTTCCTTAACTATTAAAAACACAACACTCGTCTATGATAAACTCCTAGGACATTATTCTCTCATAATAAACTTCAAACGCAAATAAAGACAACAAATGAAATAATATAAGTATTCAAATTAAGGAAAAATTTTCATTTCCCAATTCAATATACCAGCATGGTCGACTGTAGTCTGACATTGTTTTCGGGTGATTAATATCCAACAAGTAACTAAAATACTCAACAGGACAAATGATGCAGATCGTAGAAAATTATTATTACGCATACATTATGTTATTTAATATTACACAGGGCTCAGAGTTGTCCAAAAGGTGATGAGTTCAATCACATGGTTAGTTAACTTTTATTTTCCTACAAAACCTGCGATGATATATTAGTTGGCAAGTAGTTAAAGAAATGAATACGTCAGACAATTATTTTATGTTGATTTTGAAAATTGTCGTTGAGCTGAGAATAGTTAAATAACCTTTAGAACAATTGTTCAAAAGACGATTCAGCAAATCACAATTTAACGACAATTTTCAAATCAACATAAAGATAATCTGGAAGTACTGACTTGACAGTTCTTTTACAAAGTATTCTGTATTCAAAGAATTCAAATAATTTCTACTTTTTTGTACTTGAGTTACTTGAATGTTTTTGATTGTGGTACAAATAATTTTACCATGCACATTCTTTAACATACAGTGTAAAGTATAATAAAGTGATTTATCAATTGCACAAATTCCCAAACTACTTCTAAAATTAATAAATAAATAACATACAGGATTATACATAAGTATATACATTAATAGTTAAAGATTAAGTATTAATGTCAAATCAACAGTTTAGTATCGCAGACCTACTCTATATCTAATTAAAACATCCCCGGTTTTTAATTACCGGAAATCCATTTATAAACAATACAATAAATTAATAAATAGACAGATGAATAAATTAATAGGCCTAGATAGATAGATAAATACATGAAGTTGTAAATAAATATATAAATAATTTATTAATCAAAAATTTATTTCTAATGAAAAATAATACCTCCTTATATCAATATAAAACACAAATATGTATATTGACATAAGAAATTTCCATAGAACAGAAATAGTATAACTTATATACCAGAAATAATCATCTGTCGCACAGTTCCAATATTATAGGCTAGTTATTCTATCATGCATATGCATGGATATATTCTTCTAACAAAACAGTTGTATTGAATTTACACTTAAGTATCATCTTCAGTGTTCATTCATTCCATATAAAGTAGAAAAAGATGTTTTCAAACTCGAGAAAAAATACATATCATAAAATGTAGTTCTTATTAATACATAGTCTTAGAATATTATAAATTACAATAATAAAGAAAAAAATTAATAAGACAGCGTACAGTAGCTTGTTAGATGAATAACTTACAGTTCAGTGCCTGAATTTGAATATAAAAGTTATTAATTTAAAAGTATTATATTTTTAGATTTTTAGAAAATGAATAAGGCAAACTTAGAGAGAGAGAGAAAGAAAGAGCTGTTATCATATTAAACTTATTAATGTTAACTGGCCCCGATTTCTCGAAACAACTTAAGTCCAAAACCAACTTAAGTCTAAAGTTTTCATATAAGTTTCATAAGGAGAAAAAATTAAAGTTTTGACTTAAGTCTGCACTTTTGTTTGGAGAAATCGGAGACTGATGTGGCAAACGGCTGATGTGTAAGTTATCAGCTATCAGTTGATAAATAACAACGGCAAATATTCCACACTCTTGTAACAATACAGAAGATATATAACTATGTAATGTATGATAAGCCAAGTCATAATTTGGAATATTTGCCGTATTCTAATAATAACCTTATGCCATATTGCAGTTATAGTTACCGTATTCAACTAATAGGCGCCCAGAACGCTTAACAATTTTATCTAAAAATAAGGAGGCGCTTAATACATGATTGTATAACCAAATTCGGACTAGCCTTTCATAGAATTATTGCAAAGTAAGCCATAAATGTATTTGTACAAAGATCAGATTAAGAAACTCACAGTTTTCATATTTCTATTCTGCATTTGTGTAAGTAAATTTTAGGCCCCAATAAATGGGTATGGGCGGAAGGGCGCATATTGGGTCGAATACGGTAATCGAAACAGTATGATAAAATGAAATAGGTTCGTCTAATTTGTCTTGTGTAGTCTTGAATGTCAATGTTGTATATATAGACAGCAATGCAAGCACAATTTATCCAGCAAAAAAGACATCGAGATATTCAGCAATATTGGCATAGGTTAGTGTCGCATTAGCATGGTTACAAGCATTAGAATCTCACGCTGCCTGTAGAAATTGGCCAGATCGCTTAACCAATCTTTACATTCGACTTTACGAGTATTAGCAAATTACATTGTACCATTGTGTTATTATACGATATTAATCAAATCATAATATAAACTAAACAAAAAGGACAAAAGATATTGTACATATTTCTTAAACACAAAGTATGACAAGTTTTCATCTGTATAACGCTAGTGTTAAAAAGTGCTATCTAAAAATATAGTGAGAAAATACATAACAAACATCTACAATAAGCTAAAAAATAAACAATGCGTGTGAAAAAATACATAAACTTGTGTAAAAATGAAAACTACATACAAAACAAAAATAAAACAAATGCGAAATTATTAACCTTTCCGCCACTTCAATACACCATGGGCATTTCCCCCTACAGGTACATACGTATGCCAGAATGTTCAACAGGGGCGGAAAGGTTTAGTCATCACATACGATCATAGTATGATACAAAACGGCAAATGAAACACTAGTTCAAGTGAGGACATCACTTGATAAAAGGTCAATGAGGGTAAAACACCCAAACAAGGGAGATAATCCATAATTAGTATATATAGCTATGATCAAAGTTCTTTTTGGCAGGAAAAATACTTCTAAAAATATTTTAATATTACACGACAAAAGTGTTTCTGCATCCCCAAAGGAATATTTCTAGACCTATTGGTGGCATCAAATGGCCATTCAGAATCTGGGTCCATATGAAATTAGTGTGGTTTTATTCCAAGAAGGTTTACGGGAGCCATACTATAGAAATAGAAATCTACTCCATGGGAACGAAATAGGGATAAAATGCGGTTATTATCGTTGCAAACGAAGAGGGGGAAAATGGGAACAAATCTATTGGAACGAACGAGGGGAGTTTGTTATGTTTGTTACACATAACAAAATTGGTCAAGGGAATCATTTGGTATGCGTTAAAATATTCACGGCACTTTTCGTTTGTTCTTTTCGTTACGTTACTGACGGTATACTGTCTTTCACTATGTCCATTATATCCAATACACCGCCTTGGGCCTCAACAACAATCAGTTTTCGTCAGGCTGATATCACGATGGCATGGATTCATTTCATCAAACCCTACGCGATGTGTTTCCGGAAGCCTGATACCACTTTCCTGATCCAGTTGGGCGAATCCTTATTATACAGAGCGTCCGTGTAATCCTTGGAGGGGGATCGCGAGATGATAGACTGGGCCCGTGAACTCGGCGGGGTCATGTCATAAAGGGACCCACATGAACTACTCACTGACATGGTCCGCAATCTTTGTGGTGTTAGGTGACGAGTCTTTAAGACGGAGGATTCCCGAGGACTCGCTCTGTCAGACGCAACCGAATGTCTCAACGCGTCCACAGATCCTTTACGTGACAGGAGTGGACTTCCTCTGGAAACAAAGGGAGACGACTCTCTCCTTGGTGGAGTTCCTGGTATCGAGGACAGTCTTGTCGACGGAGAGCTATCTCGGAAGCATTTCGTCTTTGGTACATATGTATTCCTGTTGGTAGATGAAGCCATTGGAATATATCCATCAACCACGGACATACTCTTACTTCTGTAGGACTTCGGACCTCTCGTAGAAGGCAGGCTCGACTCACGTGTCAGTGAGGAACTGTGGTCTCTTCTACTCAAAGATTCAGAGCTGTATCTGTCGCTGACACTGACCGGAGGCTGTGACATCCCTCTGTAAGATCGTCTAGTGTCCCTGTCCACGGATGGACTGTAGTCTCGCTTGCTCAGGTACTCCGAACTTGAGTACTTGTTTAGGGTATAACTTGGAGGAAGAGACATGCCTCGAGTGGACCGACCTGTATCTCTAGTTCTAGATGAACTGTTGTCACGACGGGTCAGGTATTCGGTACTGGAATATCTCTCTAAGTTCATAGGTTGAACAGACGACTTTCTTGTATTATCATACGCAGATGCGCTCCTGTTCCTCGCAAAAGGCATGTTAGAGGAAGTCCTGTCGTGGTACCAGGAGAGACCAATCCTAGTGAGTGACGGATCACGGTAGGAAGCCACGCCACAGGACTGACTTCTGTGTGGGATGTAGCTCCCACTCATCACATCCACAGAACTGGCACGGACAGACCTGCTGACTGACATGTCTCGGGTGACACTAGAGGAACGACCAGTGGGGATGTACCTTCTGGTAAAGCCATGCCAGGACGATGCTCTTCGATAGTCAGATGAGACGTACTTCTTAGCATTCTCAGTGATACGAGAAGGTCTGCTATGGTGACGCCCAATTGTTGAACAACTGTCATCAAATGCTTTCTTCAGCATATTTAGTCTGGGGGTATGGAAATCAGTATTGACAAGGCTTGGTCTATCTGGTTTGTCTATTTTAAATTTGCTCAAAGAAAGGTCAAGATCGGATGCGTATTTCTTTCTTAGTGATGTTTTACTTGGTGTAAATTCTGATCCCCTGACAGATTTCCTGATGTCATCCTCTTGGATCCCAATTCTTGGTTGGTGGACCTTCTCAACATCAGCTTTCTTGAATTTTTCAAGTGCATTACTGAACCCATAGCTTTTTTCTCTGACTGGAATTTTAGCTGAAATCTTTTTACTATCCTGGAGAAACTGTTCCCTACGGGACCTAGGACTCATTGGGGGTTTGGAAGCGAGATTTTTCACCACATGCGTGGTTGCAAGGGGAGGTTTTAAATCGATCTTACGGACCCTTTTCAAGTGTTTCTTTTGCCATTCTGTATCAATTCTCTCAAGCTCTGCAAGAAAGAAGTCCCGCCTTGTTTTAATGTTTTCATTCACATTAGCTATTATTTTACTTCTATCTACACATACATTAGACGGGCGTGCAGTGGAAGCGTGTAAAGAGCTTGAGTCTAGTTTGTCATTTGTCTTTGTAGTTATGGTGCCCGCGGCTGGGCTGGCCTGTGGGAAGTAGTACTGAGACAATAATGTCCTGGGACTGATACTAGTACTAATCCTACTCGGATACTGTTTGATTATGATCTTGGACTCACTTGGTCTGCGATAAACAGGGACGTATGGCGATGGTTCCGAAAGTCCAGACGGAAGTTCCCCTCGGATGCGGAAGGCGTAATCTTGATTACGTCGAAGTCCGGTCACTCTGTAGCTTGTATCAGGGATGCCACGTGCCAGAGGTGTCCAGTCGTATCCGGGCAGTTGTTGGGACTCGATGATGTAGGTCAGAGGCGTCTCGTCGTATTGTGTGGCGGGGACGTCCACTCTGGACCAGGACAGGTCGACTGTCTCGTCCTGAACAGACATGATCTCTGGTCGCGACAAAGGAACCCTGGGTAATGCTACAAATGAATGTTCCCAAAGTTAATATAAATATATTACACATCTTTGGTTTGCATTGTAATTAAGTACATTTAGTAAGAAGTCGTAATGTCATAGTTGTTGTCGGATTTACCTACCGTTTGAAGGAAACAAAAAATATTTAACCCAAGCTCCATAAAAACATTAAAAAAACATGCAATGAAAACATCTTAACTATCTTTACTTTGCAGTTCTTGGACTTAATAATGATCAAAATCTTTAGTTTTAAAAAAAATATATAACGAATCCCAAGAATATCAAATGAGAATAATGATAAAACAGCGTCATACCTGGGAGATTTAACATACCTGTTCTCCTGTAGAGCGTGACAGGACTGGAGTAAACATCTAATGGTCCCTGGTCCGAAATACCCCGGATACGGAACTGGTAGTCCTGTCGTGGTCTCAAGCCTCGGTAATGGTAGGATGTGTCTGGTACCGTGGCTACACTTCTCCAGTCGCTGCTTCCCAGCTCTCTAAGTTCCACTTCGTATCGACGTGGTACCGACGGGAGATGCGGTAAGGACGGAATTCTGGGACGAGAATATTGGTACGGGCTCCATGACAACCGAACAGCTTCTGAATCAAGGTCGTGAAGCTGTGGTCTCCTGATCGGGACTGAAGAAAGGATACCGATCAATACAAGACTGTAGAAAGGTACAGATTAATACAAGACTGTAGAAAGGATACAGATTTATACAAGACTGTAGAAAGGGTACAGATTAATACAAGACTGTAGAAAGGGTACAGATTAATACAAGACTGTAGAAAGGTACAGATTTATACAAGACTGCAGAAAGAGTACAGATTAATACAAGACTGTAGAAAGGATACAGATTTATACAAGACTGTAGAAAGGGTACAGATTAATACAAAACTGTAGAAAGGAAACAGATTAATACAAGACTGTAGAAAGGATACAGATTAATACAAGACTGTAGAAAGGTACAGATTAATACAAGACTGTAGAAAGGATACAGATTTATACAAGACTGTAGAAAAGGTACAGATTAATACAAGACTGCAGAAAGGTACAGATTAATACAAGACTGTAGAAAGGGTACAGATTAATACAAGACTGCAGAAAGGTACAGTTTTATACAAGACTGCAGAAAGGGTACAGATTTATACAAGACTGTAGAAAGGGTACAGATTTATACAAGACTGCAGAAGGAGTAAATGAATATTGATACAGCAAAAAGAAAGATGCTCGTATGGTGAATTCAGTAAATAACACAAAATCTCAAAAATATCCATGCTCAGTTAAAGAGAAACTTATCTATTATTACAAATATAGACCCTGTTTGACTCCATCTCTGAGGCCCACAGGTAAACACTCAGATATTTGTACAGTTTCAATCTTAAATCAACAAGAATAAAGGCAGACTCACTCAGAGCATGATTAAGTAATTTAAAGGTATCTGAAGAGATATATTGAACAGGTAACTTACACAAATATTTGCTGAGAGAAATTGGGTAGGTAGGTTCACTCAGTGCAGCTTTGGTCTGAGCTCTGACACGGAAGATATTCTCCTGGTTAGAGGAAACTCCTGTCACACGGTAACTGGTGTCTGGAATATCAGATGCCAACCGTCTCCATACCCGCTTCCTTGGTTCCCAGGATTCCACATGATAGCGCAAAGGCTCACTTGCAAATGGTGTCATGGAACGTGGTCGCCAACGCAGATTGACGGAAGAGGTCTTCTCATCAAACTCATCAATCTCAGGAAGTTCAATAGGTGCTTTGTACTCTGGTGATAGAAAAGGTCATAAGATCAAAGATATCTGATTTTTGATTTTTGAAAACCCATTTTAAACAGTAATCACCAGCACTCTTCTAAAATACAAATGTACCACATTATATGTTCTAAAGAGATGCTTATATAATAAGTGTAGGGTAGATAGCATTGTCGATATGTAAATGGGGTCTGACAGTAATACTATCATTAACCTTTCTAATATTCAAATGCACTTTACAAAACCTTGGTTTAGGGGGCCTAGGTTTTTTTTATACTGAAGAACTTTATCTTGAGTACAGTACCAGGCCCTGATTTCTCGAAACCAACATAAGTAAAAAATAGAGTAAAAAACTGACCTTAATCAAAATGTTTCATATAAGTTACATCAGGAGAAAAACTTTATTTATGAACTAATTAAAGACTTTTTTTTTTTTGTAGAAATCGGAGCCTGTACAGTTTTCTCGTGTTTATCTTACCTGTGTGGAAGAGGCGTACAGGTAAGGTTGGACGACTCACTCCAAACTCGTTCTCGGCCTGGACACGGAAGGTGTAGTCCCTGTCGGGCCTGATACCGTTCAGGACATACCAAGTGTGGGGTATCCTTCTGGCCATTGGTGCCCACACACCAGATGGGGACTCCTGGGCGAAGATTGTGTAGGTCACAGGAGAGGTATTGTAGGATGGTATCCCTGCCGATCGCCATGACAACGTGATCGACCCGGCTCCAACGTCGTACAGAAGGGGCTCGTCTTGTGGTAATGTGGGTGCCACTGTCAAAACACACAAATGTCTTCAACTTCAAGTTTCAAAATCTCAGATATTTATAAATAAAATTGGAAGTAAACATGTCATCAATGACTTTAAAAGAAATATGAAAAAAGGTTTAAAGGAATGAGAAAAATGATGTGTGATGAACAATAAAACTTGATCTGTAAGCAGTCAATTACATTATAATAACCAATACATGTATGACAAAAGAGGAATAATTATGTATAAGAGATCTACAAACAGAAGGAATGATGCTTTTCTAAAATGATCATTACACACCTGCCCTGCGTTTGATATGGACTAAGTTGGTTGGCTCACTGACTCCGTACTTATTTTCAGCCCGGACACGGAAACTGTATTCCTGGTCAGGTGTGAGGTTGGTTACGTGGAAGTCTGTGTGTGGGATACGTCCCGCCAATGTGACCCAGTCACTGCGCGTCCCCTCCTGTATCTCCAGGCGGTACGTCACAGGAGAGTAGTCAGTGTGGCGGGGAGACAACTCTACCGACCTCCACTGTAAGCGAACAGATGTCGGCTGGATGTCATGGACATATGGGTGGTCAGTCGGCATACGTGGTGGTCCTGAAAATATTTATTTTAGATTTTAACGAGGCTTTAATTTGGTAATATGGCATGTCAGCAGAATTAATCATGCCAATTATGGTTATACTGGTTCCTGCCTCAGTTATCTCCCTTGTGGAATATATAGAGTCTGGTGAAGTGTAGAGAACTAAGGTAAGGGAATCAGTTTTACATTTTTTAATCGATTCATCCTATTATATAATGAAAACAATTTTTCAACAAAAACAAAAAAATGATATTTATCTTAATATAACATAGAGTAAGTAGCTAATGACTTACCACATCTTCTCTTTAGATACACAGGTAGAGTAGGCTCCCCTAGAGCACCGTCCACCTTGGCTCGTACGCGGAACAGATAATCACGATCAGGTCTAAGTCCCATCACGTTGTACGATGTCTGTGAGACGTTGTTGGTGAGAGGTCGCCACTGTCCGATACTTGGTGGGTCTTGGACCTCAATCTGGTAGACAGGGATTCTCGTGCTGTGTCCCGGTAACGACGCTGGTTGCCATGACAATGCGATTGAATCTGGTGATACGTTGCTTATGATGGGTTCCCTTCGGGGGAACACAGGCACTGCAAATGATACAGAAATTGACAAACTCAGAATTGTGTATGGCGAAAACAAACTGATAAAAGACAGAACAAAACTCTAAACACCAGGCCAAAGGATGAAACAGTTTAAAACTTCAGTTTTTTGCTTAGCCAATCAAAACGATGTACATTATAATTGAAAATATATGACTTAAGTCTGTTTTTGACTTAAATTTATTTCGAGAAATATGGGCCCAGCCTACATTACCTTTCAGACGGGTACAAAATGGTCCCTATGGGTCCTAATGGAGCACTGCCTTTGGAAATCACTTGGGCACAATTTTCTATATGTATTTGTAGGTTTCCAAGTATTTTATGCGTATACATTGAAATCGGACAATAAATACTAAAGTTATATAGTGAAAACCATGTTTTGACGATTTTAAAGTCACGTAACTCTTGCACATATTGACGGATTTTGACCAGTATCACACCTGTCTAAGATCTGATTGATATAATGCAATATACCAAACTTGGTTGAAATCGGACAATATATACTTAAGTTATCGAGCTGAAACCATGGATTTATCTGTTTTGACAATTTTAAGTCCCGTAACTTTTGCAAATATAAACAGATTTTGACCATTATTGAACTCATCTGAGATCTCATTGATATAAAACAATTTATAATATTTATTTGAAATTGGACGATAAATATCTAAGTTATTGATTGGAAACCATATATTTATCAGTTTTGACAATTTTAAAGTCCCATAACTCTTGCAAATATTGACGTTTTTTTACCATTATCAAACTCATTTGAGATCTTATTAAAGATGCTCCACCGCTGACTAATTGTGTTTTTTCTCTATCAAAAACAGGAGCAGATGATTTTGTATTTTTTCTTCAGTTACAAAAGTTATTTATTTTACACCATTACCACCATTGAAAAGTTTGAGCTTCTAATTTTACTTCAAGTTAAAAATATGAAAAATAATTAATTGCATCCCAAAAAAATTCTGAAGCACTATATCTAATATAGAATGAAGTAATGATTGCGCATACACCAAAGGCGAAATAAATTATTTTATGTTATTTTTTGTGTTCATTAGGCATATATATATATATATATACACAATTATACACCAATTATTGCTCAAATGATAAATATCATTTATGCGCCGTCTGCGGTGGAGCATCTTTAATAATATAAAGCAATATACCAAATTGGTTGAAATCAGACAATAAATACCTAAGTTATCACAAGCAAACTGTTTCCCGGACGCAGACAACACCAACGCTGTCGACACTGACAAAGTGATACCTAAGTGTCGCCCTTGCATTGCAGGCTACACAAAAAACTACTGTCTTGCTGTGAATTGGATATTTTATATGGTGTAGTTTTATTAATTGACTTGTAGATTTGTATGATCATTACTTTTCTCCCTTACATCATAGCAGTAGTAGGCACCAATTGTAGCTCTAAAGACGATACCATTTTCTGTCTAAATGTCTCTTGAGTTACAATATTGCAGCTAGCTAAGTCTAAACTTAAGACTGTTTTGGACTAAAGACAGTTTCATCATCTTGGGGCTAGTCCAAAAAAGTTTTTACTTAGTGAAATTATGCTGCATATGATTACGCCAAAATTGTTTCGTGATCCTGGAGCTTGAAATTATAATCTCAATGCTGATTACCTCCCTTTATCAATGCTGATTACCTACCTTTATCAATGCTGATAACCTTCCTTTATCAATACTGATTACCTCCCTTTATCAATGCTGATTACCTCCCTTTATCAATGCTGATTGCCTCCTTTTATCAATGCTGATTACCTCCATTTATCAATGCTGATTACCTCCCTTTATCAATACTGATTACTGATTAACTTTACCTTATTACAATTCACACATCCATTATACCTGCTGACCACAGATAAACTACGAAGTTTTCTCTTTATATGCTGGAAAATATACCACTACTGTTAACTTACTTATTTCCATGCACCAATCAAATTTTTGGGGCAAAAACAATCTTGAACATAATTATGAAATTGTATATTCTAAATTTTGTTCATAATTCAAGGCAATAAACAATATCAATATACAATAGAGCAATCATATTTTAGTAACTTCGGTAAGAAAAACGCTTAAATATGATGTCCGTTTACAATAAACTGAAAAAATAAGCAATTTTGTCAATACTTAGGAAATAATTATTATTGTGATTTTTTGTGGTTCACTGGTGTATGAAGCTCATATTGTGACAGACATTTTAAATGACATTCTTCAGAAATGTTAAATCAAATTGACTGCAGATTTTAAATATTTTATTTAATTTTCAAATTTGATTTGTAATTCCTTAACTAATAATTCAATTAAGTGTTATTTCCACTACTCACCATATTTTAAATATCTTATCTTTATTTTAAGATTTTATACATGTGTATGTACATTGTATTTGCTTATTTAATTATTCAATTAAGTGTTATTTCCACTACTCACCAGGTTTCCTGCGGACTATGACAGGAGTGGTTGGAGAACTACAGCCGTAGTCTGTCTCCGCCTTGACACGGAACTCGTAGTCGTTCTTTGGGTTAAGTCCCTTTACAATATAGGATGTGTCCTTCACCCTGCGAGCGACAGGAATCCATTCTGAACTCGGTAGTGTGCGCATCTCCACCGTGTAATGAAGAGGAATAGGTTGTCTGCGATAGAATGGGATCTCAGCTGGTCGCCATGACAACTTGATGGAGTCGCGGCCCATTTCAGTCATACTTGGTTCAAGGTGCTGCATTCTTGGGATTACTTTTGATAGAAAAGAAATATTTTTCAATCATTATCCTTATAAAATTTCTTTTACTATCCTATCATTGCGGCCCACTGCTTTCACCTTTGCTAGTTCTGACAGAATATAATTTGATCATTCAATATTAAATATTTTGCGGACACACCAGATTTACTTGTAAGTAGATAGTCATGATAGCCGTATCAAGTCTGCCGTTTAAAATAAATCACGCCTATATGCATTGTAACAAAATCTACAAATGGACCGCAATGTATTAACAATGGTCCGCAATGTATTAACAATGGTCATGACGTAATATTCTGTGACCTGAGGTCAACAGACGGCCAGTCTGTGAGCCTTAGAGGTGAATATGGGGACAGCAATTAACACTGGGAGAGATCGTGTTTGGTCGTACCTGGCATGGATGATATGGATACTGGTGGTAGTGGCTCCAGCTGTCCTGAGGCTGTGACTGGTACAACCCTGAACATGTAGTCCCGGCTAGGCTGCAGTCCGCCCACGCGGTAGTGAGTATCGGTCAGTCCAGAGTGGACGTTCCTCCAGGATAGACTCGGCGGTTCTTGCATCTCAATGTTGTATGTTAACGGTGTGTACATGTCAACCACAGGTCGTTTCCATGACAACCCCAGAGAGGTCGGTTCAATGTCAAGTATCTCTGGTCTGCTGGGATGGAACGTTCTCGGTGCTGTGAAATGTGAACAATAGCATAATTTCAGGATATTTATCAAGATAAAATTTAAAAGTAGCACCATTTCAGAGAGGGTTGACATAGTTTGAAAAAAGTACACTTTTCTTTGTCCCATATTTATTATTTGAAGTAATTTGTATTCTACAGATATTGGTTGGTAAAGATTCCGTGTTAACTGGAGTATGGTTGATATTACTTCTTTGAGAAATTAATATACATCGTATGTATAATAACTCTCAATTCAAAGCAACATTATTCTATTATATCATAATTATGATCTTGCTAAGAAACATGAAAATAAAACAAATGAGTGGTAAATAAACATTTCTTCAGAAATATATATTTCATCGTGTACTACTGTGACAGTCTGTGGACATCGATGATGCTTTTGTTAAGTGTAAAATTTCTTTGAGAGGACGTACTTGGCAGAGAACTGAGAGACACAGGAGGTAGAGGGTCCAGCTGGCCAAGGGATGTCTCCGGGACAACACGGAACAGGTAATCCCGGCTAGGACCAAGGCCGCTGATCCTGTAGCGGGTGTCGGGAATGTCTGACGCCATCGTGCGCCAGTCCATACTGGGCGGAGCCTGCATCTGTACTCTGTATCTGAGAGGTCGAGTTGAGTCCAGGGTTGGAGGTTGCCATGCCAACGCAAGACTATCTGTGTCATCATACAGAAGTCTGGGTGTATGATCCAGGAGAGGACGACTTGGACCTGGTAAGGCAGATAGCATTATATACATGTACTACACAATATAGGATCTGGGCAGGCAGATAGCATAATATACTAAACAATATAGGACCTGGGCAGGCAGATATCATTATATACTAAACAATATAGTACATGATAAGGCAGATATCATTATCTACTAAAGAATATAGGACCTGGTAAGGCAGATATCATTATATACTAAACAATATAGGACCTGGTAAGGCAGATATCATTATATACTAAACAATATAGGACCTGGTAAGGCAGATATCATTATATACTAAACAATATAGGACCTGGGCAGGCAGATATCATTATATACTAAACAATATAGGGCCTGGTAAGGCAGATATCATTATATACTAAACAATATAGGACCTGGTAAGGCAGATATCATTATGTACTAAATAATATAGTACCTGGGCAGGCAGATATCATTATATACTAAACAATATAGGACCTGGGCAGGCAGATATCATTATATACTAACAATATAGGACCTGGTAAGGCAGATATCATTATATACTAAACAATATAGTACCTGGGCAGGCAGATATCATTATATACTAAACAATATAGGACCTGGTAAGGCAGATATCATTATATACTAAACAATATAGGACCTGGTAAGGCAGATATCATTATATACTAAACAATATAGGGCCTGGTAAGGCAGATATCATTATATACTAAATAATATAGTACCTGGGCAGGCAGATATCATTATATACTAAACAATATAGGACCTGGGCAGAAAATATCATTATATACTAAACAATATAGGATCTGGTAAGGCAGATATCATTATATACTACACAATATAGTACCTGGGCAGGCAGATATCATTATATACTAAACAATACAGGACCTGGTAAGGCAGTTATCATTATATACTAAACAATATAGTACCTGATAAGGCAGATATCATTATATACTAAACAATATAGGACCTGGTAAGGCAGATATCATTATCTACTAAACAATATAGGACCTGTGCAGGCAGATATCATTATATACTAAACAATATAGGACCTGGGCAGGCAGATATCATTATCTACTAAACAATATAGGACCTGTGCAGGCAGATATCATTATATACTAAACAATATAGGATCTGGTAAGGCAGATAGCATTATATACTAAACAATATAGGATCTGGTAAGGCAGATATCATTATATACTAAACAATATAGTACCTGATAAGGCAGATAGCATTATATACTAAACAATATAGGACATGGGCAGGCAGATATCATTACATACTAAACAATATAGGACCTGTGCAGGCAGATATCATTATATACTAAACAATATAGGACATGGGCAGGCAAATAGCATTATATACTAAACATTATAGGACCTGGGCAGGCAGATAGCATTATTTATTATTTTTCTGGATTTTTTATCACTTCTCATTGGTCAAAAACACGCCACGTGAGCTACATGTATAATCAAGTACATGTACATGTATGCAATTTACAAACACGCATGCACCGGGTGCATATAATAAAAGCGTGAAGTGCATCAATTGATACTGTTTTCGTATGTTGTTCTTAAATTAAACATGTTACAAAATCATAAGATTGTAATTGTCATAGCAAAGCAGAATTTACAATGCGATGCTTAATTATATTTGCACTAAAATAATAAAACAAATATAGCATTTTGATTTCGGTCAATACATGGTTATATCGACAATAGAAAAAATATTGACCTCGGACCAATATTTTTTCTTTGGTCGATATAACCATGTATTGAACTCATCAAAATGCTATATTTGTATAATACTAAACGATATAGGACCTGGTAAGGTAGATATCGCTGTATACCAACTAATTACATTATTTTAACAAATGTATACATTTGAAAACGCAATCTTGGATTGTAGAAGGAGCAGGAAAATTCACAACTAAACCAGACTTTGAATCTGGAACCTATGAACAATAGCTATGTACTTTACAGATTGAGATCTGATTGACAGTGAGAGGCCTGAACAAGAAGTTTTGAACTGTTGAAAATAACTAATGAGAGGAAAACAGAATGTTTATGTAAGGACAAAAACAAAGAGGGGGAGAGAGGTCAAGGAGGAAAGAAGGAAGTATTGATCATGATTCATGAAATATCTTTAAGAAAACATATATTTATCCTATCCTATTTATTACGGTTTCAACTCTCCATTTTTTTTGCGTTATGACTTACTTGGAAGTGGTCGTCTGTACGAAACAGGAAGGGCATAAGAAGGAGGACTGATGCCGTAGGAACTGAGAGCTCTGACACGGAACTTGTAATCCCGATCAGGAGCAAGGTCTGTGACTCTGAAGCGCTGAGTGGGAATTCCAGACACGACCGGTCTCCAGTCATCGATTGGCTGCTCCATCATCTCCACGGAGTAGAGGAGTGGTTCGTCGTCACGGTGATATGGAGGGATATTCACCCGATTCCAGGAGAGGTTAATACCTTCTGTGTCAAATTCATGATCGTCAAGCTGGAGTCTATCAATTGGAGCTCTTGTTGTTGCTGTGAAATAGTTTAGTTTATTTATAATATGGGACAAGGAAGTAATTCCAACCGTGTGGACAAAACAAAATTGTCAAATTTTCGAGGAGATCTGCCCCTTTATCAAGACAAACAAAATGAACACGATTACATGATAGGATACGAACAGTAATGCAGGACAAAGTAGACAAATATTTAACTTAACAGCACAATGGAGCGCAATTAACCCCTCAGCAAGTGGCAGCCGAAGGCCGGATCTACAAAAATGTTATTCATGATAGAAACTTCACAGGCTAGACTTATACAAGTTGTAAAAGTATTATACATTTATATAACACAGTGAACAGGTATCAATTCAAGTCTAAACATTCCTTTGTGATGTTCGGGATAATGAAATATTCCTTCCTATCAAATGACAGTCAGCTGTTTTTGCTGCAAGCATAACATTTTAAAGATACTCCACCGCCGACAAATGAAGACGATTTAGTATTTTTCTTCAGTTACAAAAGTTACATACTTTACACCATTACCAACATTGAAAACTATGAGCTTCTAATTTTACTTCAAGTTAAAAATATAAAAAATAATTAATTGCATCCCGAAAAAATTCTGTGGCACTATATCCTATATGGAATGAAGTACTGATTGCGCATGCACCAAAGGCAAAATAAATTATTTTTATATTACTTTTTGTGTTAATAAGACATATATACGATAATACACCAATTATTGTTCAAATAATGAATCATTTATGCTATGTCGGCGGTGGAGCATCTTTAAATGCAAGGATTTTGTAGCTATCCTAATACTTTAGGTTTTTAATTTAGAACAGATATTAAACTTTGAAAGTGTAACATGATATATGAGACCTCCTATCTGCAGTATTTATCCACCAGTCTCATATGATATTTAATCATGTAATGGACAAATTACACTTTCATCTATTGGGAGCAAGATGCTTGTGAGTGCAAGCCTAGCTTATTTTGACAAAATCATTTATTGATAATTCAAAAAGGAAGAAACAGTCATTTGTCAAAGGTAAGCAATACAATGTTCAATGTCACTCTGGGATTATCATGATTAATTAAATTTAGGAATGAAGTAATCAGATACAACATTGAGCTAGAATGTGGCCGTCCTACCTAAGGTTCTGTACAGTGACGTAGCTGGTGACGGTTCACTGAGAGGACCAGCGACAGATCGGGACCGAACTCTGAACCTGTAGTCATTACCAGGTCGGAGGTCACGGACTGTGTAGTGGGGTTCATGGATATCCCGAGCGATCTCGCGCCAGTCACGCACCGCTGGCTCCTGCATCTCTAACATGTATGTGAGGGGTTCTTCATCCAGGGCTGTCGGCGGGACATCGACACGCTCCCATGACAACTTCACAAATTCTGGCTCCATTTCCACAATTTCTGGTCTTCTGATTGGCACACCAGGGAAACCTGTGAACACAATAAAAATATCTTAACTCCTTCATCCCTCAATGGATAATGAACTCTTCCTGTCTTAGAACTACAAGAGTTCACATAAAACTCCAGGGGTAAAAGAGGATAATGAACTATTCCTGTCTTAGAACTTTGAGAGTTCATGTAAAACTCCAGAAGTAAAAGAGGCTATCTTGAGAGTGTAATAGTTTCAAGAAATCTGAAATCTTAAACAACTTCAGACATCGCTCTCATGAATTGTGTTGGCATTTCAGTGATCTGCTGTACTGATACACCAGAAAGACTTTGTTAGGTAGAATCCCAAAGGGAACTCAGAAAACTTAATGTTCGATTAAATGTCAAGGATTAAAAAGAAATCGCAAAAAAAAACCCAATTGTTTCTAACACAGGTACAGTACAATCAACATATGTCTCAATTGCAAAATCAAACCAACGTTGAAATATCATCAAGATTGAAAATGAGAAATTAAATTATCTGCTAAAATATTTTCTGCTGATACAATGAAGGTAAAGGGCTACACAGACAACCAATAACCGAAAATATGAATCTTTAAACTTTCACACAACCATTTGCTCCTCTAACAGATATTACAGAACTTTCCAAATCTGAGTGGTACTTACTGTGAGCTCGTGGCAGCCAGATCTGTCTGTGAGCTCGTGGCAGCCAGATCTGAGTGGTACTTACTGTGAGCTCGTGGCAGCCAGATCTGAGTGGTACTTACTGTGAGCTCGTGGCAGCCAGATCTGAGTGGTACTTACTGTGAGCTCGTGGCAGCCAGAGAGGCTCCGACGGTTCACTGACTCCGTATTTATTTTCGGCTCTGACCCGGATGTTGTAGTCATGGCGATCCTGAAGTTGTGGTAGATAGTAGCTAGGAGTGGACAGTCCACTGGCCATGGGCAGCCAATCAGTGTTAGGTAACTCCTGGGCCTCCACGCGGTACGAAACAGGCAGCGGCTTCTTTATGGTCACTGGGGGCGGCGTAGGTTTCCATGCCAACCGGACAGATTCCTGTCCGTAATCTGTGATGACCGGTCTGGTAGAGGGCAATGATGGCGGTCCTTTATACAGAAATATACTTACAGTAATTTTGTGTTTGATATCATTGGTATCAATCTTAATTTTAAACCTAAAGAGGATGTACATCACACCCAGGTGAGTTACACTTGATAGAAAATCACAATTTCCATGGAATATAACTTCACCATTGTTTATAATGAACATATTTTCTCTTTTAATACAAGTATTGCACTGACTATCAATTACATGCAGTTAATAAAATAGAGCATTTTTATTTTTAAATGAAATGAGGCATGTTTCCTTCATTTTATGAAGAATATTGGTAACTTAGTAATAAATGAGTTTCAATTCTGATTAATCTGTTCTCTTGAATTTGGCTATAATTTGAAACAACAACCATTGGAAATTCGACCAGTATCTATCCCTTGAAGGCTTGTCATATTACAAAACAGTACTTACTTTTGCTTTCTGGTAAAATGACTTTCCTCTTTTCTATCGGCTCATCTATATCTATCAAAGCAAACATTATAGATATTGATATAGCCTGCATACATATAGTCTCCCTTTCACATACAATGTATTATGGTCTTAAATAAAACATTTGTTTAAAATTTGACTGACTGACTCAAAAGAAATTTTGCCATCCTCATCATTATTTTAGATATATGAAAATCATTTTTTAATTTTTCTTTTGCACTTTTGAAAGTTATTTTTATTTCAAAAATTAGCTGGCCCATAAATAGAAGTGTTTGACATCCGGTATAGTGAAGTTTGTGGACCTTCTTTATCCTGATATTATTTATTACAACTGGTCACCTCCTCCCGTTTTATTTCTAACCCCACTACCATTTAGTATAATCTATACCTACCTAACTTGATGCGTTCCAGTCTAGCAGGCTGTGTGGGTTCACTCTGGCCGAACTGGTTCGCAGCACGAACTCGGAATGCATATTCCTTATCTGGGTTCAAGTTCTTTGCCATAAACGTGTTGCTATGGACACCATCTCCGATTGTTTTCCAATCTGAATTGGGTAGGGCTTTTGACTCGACTAGATATCGGATGTTACGTGCGTCTTTTGGCAGACCTGACGTTGGAGCTGGGGACCAGGACAAACGCACAGCGTCTGGCCGTGTGCTCTTCAGCATCGGTTCATCACGAGGCATGGTGGGGGCTCGGGTTGCTATAGGATCAGAACAATGTTGTATAGTCATCATACATATTATATAACACTGCATTTGAATGGACACATACTTGTTTTTAGTTAGGATATTACCATGAACATTGGTTTTAGTCAGAAAATACCATTAATTTTACATGTGATCAATTATTCATATCGACTTTCCAAATATACCTTTTTTTCTTAAATAAATGTATGAATACAATTTTTTTCTAGAATGAATGTGTAAATATGTTTTTACTTTTGTATATTACAGAGTTATCTGCCTTGGAGTGTTACATTGTATTGGTATTATGCCATTGGTTTGTGTGTAAACACTTCGTTGTTTTCAATTTCAAAGCCTTAACTGTAATACATCAAAACAATGTGGATAAAGAATGATTTTCTGTTGATTATAGTCCCACCTTCCAGTGCTTGTGAGGTCAGTTTTTGACGTAGTTTTTGTGATGTCATAATCACCAGAAGGTGGGAATAATCAATGGTTAATTGTTCTGAAGTTGTTTTGGTATCTCAAAATTAACATCTTAATACCTGACCAAAGAAGCAGCTAATTTTGTAATATATGAGAAGTTATGAAGTGTTTATGATACATACAATCAAGCATGTCATCCCGGGAGAGTCGTCTGCCCATAGATGCTCGGTCACGCTCCATTGATTCCTTTGGTTCTGTAAAATTAATGAATTAAAGAATTAATGAAAACAATTCCTGAAATGTTATTATTTTACAGATAAATTCAATACATAAGGGCAGGCTATGACAGCATCAGTAATACTACATCTCCTACTTCATGGTAGAGGCATAGACTGAATCAATAATTCAATATATGTAAACAAGAGAAGACAACTCCCAGTTACAAAGAGAAGACAACTCTGCTTTAAAAAAAGTAAACACATCAATTATGAAGATATATACGTACTGCCGATGCGGAGACTAGCGTTGGTGGAGATCTCGCCGGCTGGATTAGTGAGTGTACAGGTGTAGATACCCTCGTCACCAGTCGTCACATCATACACCTGGAGTCCACAATTTCCAGCTGAATCTTGGGAAATCCAGTATTTCTTACCGGGGGTAAGAGGCACACCGTTCTTAAACCTGCGGACACAGATACCAAATAATTAGTATTTTTTACAATAACAAATGCTTTCACAAACATTCCTTATTTTCAGTAAACGAATTTTAAATTGAAAATGGGCCAATATTTGAGAATGATCATAAGCATTCTAAAATATGGTGGACATCCAAAGATGATGCTTTTCACAACAAAGTCAGTTCTGGAGACGCCGAATAGTAATAGCGGTACCTGTATAATATTGAGGATGAGTACTGATGGTCAATCAGACAAAAATTAAAGGTACACAAGAAAACACCTACCATTTGACGCTGGGTTCTGGGATTCCCATGATACGGCATTCAAACTTGGCAGATTGTCCACTCTGAGCACTGACTTCCTCCATCTTCTTCAGAAAAGTCGGCGCACAGCCATAGCGAGCATCAAAGTCCTTCTGGGTAAAACTAAACAAAGGGAGACAATCATAGCAGGCATCAAAGAGCTTCTGGGTAAAACTTAACAAAGGGAGACAATCATAGCAGGCATCAAAGTCCTTCTGGGTAAAACTAAACCAAGGGAGACAATCATAGCAGGCATCAAAGAGCTTCTGGGTAAAACTAAACAAAGGGAGACAATTCTGGGTAAAACTAAACAAAGGGAGAAAATCATGGCAGGCATCAAAGTCCTTCTGGGTAAAATTAAACAAAGGGAGACAATCTTAGCAGGCATCAAAGTCCTTCTGGGTAAAACTAAACAAAGGGAGACAATTCTGGGTAAAACTAAACAAAGGGAGAAAATCATGGCAGGCATCAAAGTCCTTCTGGGTAAAAGTAAACAAAGGGAGACAATCATAGCAGGCATCAAAGAACTTCTGGGTAAAAGTAAACAAAGAGAGATAATCTTAGCCAGCATCAATATCTGTTTGGGTAAAACAAAGGGAGATAATCTCAACTGCATGATCAGAAACTTAAATATTGATTGTGACATATGTTTGTGAGCTTAGCCTAATATTTTCATGAGAAAATGGCGTAAGTAATATACACACAAAGCAACAGCATTGTAATTGATACCTACCCTCAAGGGCAGATAACTCTATAAAGACGGAATATCCTACCTTGGTTCCTCGGATGGTTCCAACTGTATCCTTGACTCTTTCACTAACAAGTTACAGCTACAATACACCTCTCCTTCTGAGTTTGCGGCTTTACAGGTGAATTTCCCGTCATCCTCGAGCCGGACATCGCTGATGGTGAGTCGGTACACGTCCCCTTCATGGCTCTTACGCATCCTCCTGTGGCTTCCCTGTAAATAAGAAAATTCAATACAATTTCTGTAATAGCCTAACTTAGTCAACATTTCCGAAACCAGTAAATCAACTTATATCAGCCTAGAAATACACTCGTGTGACAAGTAAATTATGTAAATATGTAATTTATTTTTGTCCTATTTCACAGTAAAACAGTAAATCAACTTATATCAGCCTAGAAATACACCCGTGTGACCAGTAAATTATGTAAATATGTAATTCATTTTTGTCCTATTTCACAGTAAACCAGTAAATCAACTTATATCAGCCTAGAAATACACTCGTGTGACCAGTAAATTATGTAAATATGTAAGTTATTTTTGTCCTATTTCACATTCCTACTTAGCTATGTTGTTTTGAAGTCTTGACATTTATAGTGCTATACAATTCAGAGCCGTCTGAAAATATGTTCACACATGATTTGATCTCAATAATCCAACAGACAGAGGAAATCAGGAAAATTAATCACCATGAATGAAAGTGCAATTCATTCTCAATATATCAGAATTGTGTGGTGCATAAAGCACATGATTAAATTGTTACAGAAATATATTGGTATAGAAGCAATGTTTTACCGAAATTGGTTTATGGTTGTATTGCCATGTGACCTTAGGTTTCGGCTCCCCAACCACAACAACCTCTAACTCGAAATCCTCGTTTGTCTTGGCTGTGACATCACACAGTTTCTTTAGGAACTTCGGCAGCATAGGGACACCTTTGATTTTCTTGTCTATGACGGTAATGCCTGCTGAACAGCTAGCCTCTCCAAGCCCATTCTTCAGAAGGCAGGCATACTTCCCAGCTTGACTTTTACTGACTTCCTTGATCTTCAGGCTACAGAAGTTAGCCTGGTTTACAATGGCAATATCGGGTGTAGCCATCAGCTCGCTGTTGTTGTGTAGCCATTGGACACTTGGCTGAGGTTTACCAGCAATCATACACTGAAGGTCACATGGTACGCCCTCCGTCACCGTCTGGTCATAAAATTTGGTCAAAAACTTGGGTGCCATGTCATCATCGTCCATGTTATCTTGGAGAGCTGAAAATTAGATATATGCAAATATTAAGAGTCATAGCTTCAATTTTTTTTTTAATCTAAACTAAAATTAACATTGTATATTTTCACCAAGAACAAGAACATGGAATAAACAAAATAGTAATGGGCCAAATTCATGTACCACATGATAAGCGGATAACGTTTGTGCAGGACTTGTATCTCCAGTGGTGATAGAATGTAATTCTTTGTAATCTTCCAACTAAAATGAAGTTAGTGCTTGATATCATATGTTGTTATTATTCCATGACCAACACAAACAATAACCCCAAACAGACGTTATCGGGTATCACCTGGTATGTGAAGTAATCCCATTGCTTGATTTAAAGTAAAAAATTTTAAATTAAAAAAAATGTGATCAAAGAATCCTAGTTTTGATGACTGAGAGTGCCCTTCACCTACCTAGGACATTTAGGTACGCCTCTGTCATGGCCTCGCCGTACTTGTTATGGGCCCAGCACGTATATCGACCCTCGTCATCTGTTTCCACCGACTGGATCAACAGAGAGTAGATCTCGTCGTTAAAGTTTAGAAGTTTGTATCGTTCACCAGATGTCAGCACCTTACCATCCTTCATCCTGTCACAGAAAAAAACAACACATTTTGATGGAAATGGACCTCATCTATGGTAAAATATCCATTAATTTTGCAGAGTCCAGAATTTTTACTTTACATATCATTTAAAACTAATTTTGATATAAAGAGATACAGTAAAACCCCTATAACTCGAACAGCAGGGGACCAGGTCAATAGTTCGAGGAATACGGGATATTCGACTCATCCAAGGTTGGTCACGATCAACAGTCAACATCCCCGGTATCAAACTATGAGAAACAAAGCACGGCAATGACATTTTAATTACTTTATTTTTCAGCATTTTGGATTTCTTTATTCATGTGTTTTATTGATAGCATTATCAAGTTGAAAAAAAAATTATGTATTATAACATAAATTGAGCGTTTGAAAATGCTAACGAGAAAGCCATCAAATGCTATTCACAGCAGCGTAAGCGATCGTCATCTAGGTCAATGTACAATCCATATGCATATTGGTCAACAAGGGGTACATTTTCTATTATTTGATTATCACAAATCATTTAAAACATTTACAAAATACATACTCACAATAAAGTTATTAACCAGCATAATTACTGACATAACAAACGATACCTATAGAGGTCTGTCTATTTTGTAAAACGTTAAGTTACATGTGTTCAAATGAAGTTAACATCAAACAACGAATTGCAATCATGTAGATAGGTAATACTGACATCGTTAACCCCTTAATTACCTAAAGGCGCGATACGGCACCTGTATAAACAAGAGATCGTGAGCAATTATCCATGTCGGTCGGTGCAGTCAGGTGTGACACAGGTATAACAATTTACAATGGCCGAACACCTGTTCAACGAATACATGGGTAAATACTATGTATTTGATGAAACGGGGATATCTTTCTGTTCGAGGAATAAGGGGTATTCGACGAATAGCTGTTCGAGCTCTCCGGGGTTTTGTTACATAGATTATATAGGGACATGGTCGGGACCATACGACCAGTTCGACGAATAGATGGTATTCGAGGAATACAGGTTCGAGTTAGAGGGGTTATACTGTAATTGAATTTGCATAATCCAGCATTTATGTTTTTTTTCTTCATCTTTTTGGATTTATACAAATTTTCACACAAACCAATATCATCATGCAAAATGAAACTACAGGTTATATATACCACGTTGTAAGAGAAAAGTGGAAAGATGACACATCACCTGGTACATGTATATAGGTGATACAGGATGAGGTAACATTATCACAATGGGTCACAGTAGATATAGCTTTATTGATGGATAAGAATGAGAGAAAAGGATTTTCAAATTGTCTCCTCTTGCACAAGCCCTTAGTATTTCTTGCTTTTGTAACTTTTCTGGAAGTATATTTGTCAGAATGGCAAGCTCAAAGTGAAATTCACTTCTATGTTGGTAGAATCCATATAGAGTTAGCTAGCATGAAAAGCCATTTATTCTGCTCTTTGTGTATTATAGAGTTATCTGCCCATGCCAGTAGGTATCAACTGTGACATATCGTTACTTTGGGAGCGAAACTCATTTTGTCACTTTAAAGATAGGCTCACATGTCGTCAGTTAACACTCAATACCTACCTGTAAGGGCGGATAACTCTTTTATATGAAAATTTAGAATTAATCAATTCACAGCTTCCTTAACTCATTCACCCATTAATTATAAAAATGAACTCTCCCAGCCTTTGATCAAGAAGAATCTAAATGTGTCATCAGGGGTGAATGGCTAGACATATCCAACCTACCAGATGATATCCGGTTTAGGATAGGCTACCACGCGACAGTCGAAGCGGGCTAGCCGTCCCTGTTCTACTTGACAGTTCTTCATCTGGAAGAAGTAGGCAGGCGTGCGGAACTCATTGTCAGGGATTCCCTCACGGTACTTCAATAGGTCCGAGGGTTGGGCTAGAATGGGAAGGCGACATGCAGAACAGTACTATAACAGTAGGACAATAGATTCAAGGACAATAGGCGACATGACAGAATTTCAAGTTACGGTAAACCAACATGTATGTCTAACAACACTTAAAAACTTTATCTGGAGATTTAGAATAATGTGGTTGTACTCTCCCTCTTTTTGTTACATTAGCCTGAATTTATTTTCACATTCAACATCTAATTGGTGGTGAATTACAACAAATCAATTTTATTGACTATAATGCCAACAACACATAGTTCTATATATGTCACCTGCGTTTTGTTATTAAAGTGATCTTATTTTCAATTACATTTTTATTTATTGTAAACTTAGGGTGATTTAAGAAAGAATGAATGTGATTGTGTGTCCAAAAAGATTTCCATATTATGGAGCATTTCTATTGGCAAGGAGGAACTGTCACATTGATTCAACCACAATATCTCAACAGAATCGTTGTTAAACCTGTCTATAAAGACCACCAAAGGGACAGAGGGAAATGACCTTTATAGACAGGTAGTCTTTATACAAAGGTAGAATTGTGTTGAATTGGCCATTTGTGACCATAGAAAACGCTTTTATTAAGTATGTGGTCTTCACATAGAGCACTAAGGCAGGGTTTACTACAGTACAGTTTACTGTAGTTGAAGCTAATTTTCTCATTGGACAATTAAACATATAGTATATTTATAATATTGGTAATGATAGCATTTTCATAAGACGAGAAAAGTCATGTTGAATTTTTTTGAATATTACATTGAATTATACACTTTCTTTTAGTAAATATTGATTATCAAAAATATACATATATATATACATCAAAGGGCAGGATCATGCCTGATAGGAATATGTTGGGGTATTTGATAACTAAAAGACAGATCATGGACACATTTAACACAATTCTCAGAAGAAATTATTTGTAACAAAATAGTTTCATTATTAATAATAATGAAACACTAGTTTTTCTCCCTATTTTGCTGAGTTTCTATTTCAAACAAATATATTTTTTTCTCAAGGAAATATGTTTATAATAGTGCAATGAAGAAATACTGTCACTTTTTGGTGCTGTAATTTTTTAGTAATTAAAACTTTTGAAAACACCAGGGAGATAACTGATAAAGGGAGCTAACACATAAGGGGAGATAACAAATACAGATTTTCATTATAGTTAAATATCATTAAGGCACATAACAACTACACCATGGGTTTACAATATATGGTCACTCTACATACCCCGAGCTGCATTCACAGATGTTGGAAAACAGAGAAGGAAAATGTTGTGCTGCATTCACAAGGAATAGGTCAAACCCCAGGAGAAATATTGTTGTCATGTTCAAAAGGTCAACACATTTTTTTGTTTTTGAATATTTTTTTTAAATGTTTAATTTTGTTCTTGAAAAATTTTTTTCTTCATAAAAAGATTATTTTATCAATGTTAATAGATACTTATAAACAGAAATTAAATAAATATATTTGTAGTCAAATAATTCTATTATGTATAACTACAGTATAGAGAAATGTTGGTCATGTCAGGTATTTTGTATATAACGTTCACATCGTATTATTTCATACATGCTTGGAAGTTTCCCTACCATCCCCAACATAGAGCTCTGCAGTGCTAATAGTTGATCCATTGACGTTCATAGCTCTGGCAGAATAAACGGCAGTGTCGTCAGCACGTGCTCGTGGAAATTCCAGGATGTTTGTGTCGCCATCAACGATGACCCGGCATCTGTCTGTGGCCATGAGTGGACGGTTGTTCTTCAGCCATAAGACTTTGGGTGGTGGTATTCCGGCCACGACACATTCCATCTGGGCAGTAGCTCCCTCTGGTGGTGACAAATATGGAAGTTAGAGTTACACTTGGACTATAAGTCAAACAGTTGAAGGTCAAAATATAGGCCAAACTGATATAAGTTGAAGGTCAATTATAGGTCAAACTAATGTTAAGATGAAGATCAAATTTTAAGTCAAACTGATGTTAAGATGGGGGTCAAATTATAGGTCAAACTGACTTAAGGTTGAAGGTTGAATTATAGGTAAAACTGATGTTAAGTTGAAGGTCAGATTATAGGTCAAACTGCATGATGTTGAATTGAAGGTTAGGTTATAGGTCAAACTGATGTTAAGTTAAATGCCAGATTATAGGTAAAACCTATGTTAAATTGGAAGTCAGATTATAGGTCAAACTCTTCAAACTGATGTTCAGTTGAAGGTCCGATTATAGGTCGAACTAATATTAATTTGAAGGTTAGATTATGGGTCAAACTGATGTTAATTGAATGTCGAATTCAATAAGAAAGTATGTCTAGGTCAATAAAGGAAACTTATGTATCATTTTTTCAGTCCAAGGAAATATTTTTATTATATAACATGGAATACTATAAGTGACATCATTCTGTGTAATTCATATTTAGCGCTCAGACACTTTGCATTAAAGATAAATAATCTTAGTTATCTTTATGTATGCCTGACTTTAACACTACACTAACCTGTCAAAATCTATTTTGCATCAAAATTTGATTAATATGTACCAATATATAAGTATTTCTGCAAGTTACAGTATTTTGCTGGCTACACCTTGATACATTACCATTGTTGTGTACACAGGTAATTACTGACCTTCTACAACAGTCTTCTCCAGTTTCATTTGGAACACTGGCCGAGAAGTGCCATCATCAAACTCGGGCTGGACACCTACTGCCTCAGTACTGGTGTCCAAGATGTTAAAATCTAGAACAAAACAAGTACATCATTTGTTTTAGTTAAGGATTAAATCTTTCTGATGGTTCTATCGAAGGATAAAGTTGAGTAGGGTATCAATATTTGGAAAGGACCGAAGTGGTCCATGAAACAAATATTGATGCACATAAATGCATGCATGAATTCCTCGAGTTATCTCCCCTAAAATCAATAATTGTTATCACAAAGTTTCTGCCCCAGATCAAACATGACTACAAAGTTAACTTCCCTAAATATCAAAGAAATAACAGAATTATCTGCCCCTACCATCAAATGGGCTGTCACGCTCCACATCCTCCGCCCGTACGACCTTACTGCCCTTCCTTGGGGTCGAGCTGACCACCTTGTGTTTAGAGGTCTTGATTTTCCTTCTTTCTGGCATGTTGGCTGTATTGTCCACGCCTGTAAGTCAACAATGTGGAGGATTTACACACAAACAGAATTACCATAACACAAACTGAATTACCATAACATAACCTGAATTACCATAACATAAACTGAATTACCATAACGCAAAGTGAATCACCATAACACAAAGTGAATTACCATAACGCAAAGTGAATTACCATAACACAAAGTGAATTACCATAACACAAAGTGAATTACCATAACGCAAAGTGAATTACCATAACACAACGTGAATTACCATAACACAAACTGAATTACCATAACACAGACTGAATTACCATAACTCAAAGTGAATTACCATAACACAAACTGAATTACCATACAATAAACTGAATTACCATAACACAAACTGAACTACCATAACACAAAGTGAATTACCATAACACAATGTGAATTTTCATAACACAAACTGAATTACCATAACACAAACTGAATTACCATAACACAAACTGAATAACCATAACACAAAGTGAATTACCATAACACAAAGTGAATTACCATAACACAAAGTAAATAATGGTGGACAATTTTAAATACACTGTATGATTAAGTTTTAACATGGATGCGTAGGATTTTTTTGCAGGAAATTGTATGTTCAATACTAACTTACCAATTACTTAACAGATTATTATTCTGGTTACAGGATCATGAAAGAATCTCAAGTCCAAAACTGTCTTCAGCTTAGACTTAGCCAATCAAAGATGACGTTACAAAATATTACGTCATTTCTGATTGGCTCAGCCTAAACATAAGTCTAAGATTGTTTCATGATCTTGGAGCCTGTACTTGAACCTGGGACAAAGATGACAAAACAATATCAGTCTACAATAGACTTCATCAAGATAACATTAGATACAGTGATCTTATTGTTTGTGAGCAATACAACAAAACTGATGTCTAAGATTGGTGTTCCCTAAAAGATCTATGATCTTTACATAAACATGCTTTATGACCTTCCCACTGCCAGCAGCAAGGTGAGGATACACAAGTGTACATTGGCTTCAGTCCCGATACTCTGATAGAGATTCCAGCCACACAACATCACCCTACGCCTGGGACTTGGTTATCAAAGTCCTTACAGTAGGGTCTAATAACAAGGAGATAGGTATCTGCTAAACAACGCCCTGGAGGTTAGATGTCTCAGAGACTGTTTATATCTTTATCTGCGCATCTCAGAAATATCTTGTCTTTGGTTCCAAACCATTAACTAGTGTTGGCAGAGAATTAGCAAGTCACAAATACCACATGGTAGGTCTACCATAAAGTAGAATGTACCCATATTGTAATAAAGAGTTCTTTTTGGAAAAAAAGAAGTTTTTCCCTGTCTGATTTGATCAGTATTATCTCCCTTGTCTGATTTGATCAATATTATCTCCCTTGTCTGATTTGATCAATATTGTCCCTTGTCTGATTTGATCAATATTATCTCCCTTGTCTGATTTTATCAGTATTATCTCCCTTGTCTGATTTGATCAGTATTATCTCCCTTGTCTGATTTGATCAGTATTATCTCCCTTGTCTGATTTGATTAATATTTCTGTATGTGTATTGGACATATTGTCAGACTCAATATTAAGTCAAAACTTAACTTTTTCTCCTTATCTAACCTATATGAAAAATGATTACTTAAGTCAGTTTTGACTTTAGTTTGTTTCAAGAAATTGGAGCCTGGTAGCTAAATTGGTAGAGCTTTGAGCCCCTGTCTGGTTAGCTCACCTGGTTTTTTTTTAGTAAATATCACAAAGACTCTTACAATTAGAAAAATTAGTAAAATTGAACCAACAATTTATTTAATTTTGAATCCCAACCATATAATGATGCTATAGATACCATACAAATATGCTATCCAATACAAAGGTTCAGAGAGGAATTGACCCCTTTTGACCCCGCCCCTCAGGCCCTCGGAGATGAGCCGCATCATTTGTACAATTTTGAATCCACACCCTATAAGGATGCTACCATTTCATAATGAGTGCTATCCCATTCTTACTTTCAGAGAAGATGTCGTTTATATGGAAATACCCAAATTAACCCCTTTTGACCCCGCCCCTCAGGCCCCCGGCGGGTCAGCCCATCATTTGTACAATCTTCAGGTAGTAACCCATAAGGATGCTACCAGTCAAATTTTGTTGAAATCCGACCAGTGGTTATGGAGAAGAAGTCAATTGTTGACGGATGGAGGGACGACGGACAACGGACACCGGACGCCACGGTATGGCATAAGCTCACCTTGGTCCTTCGGACCAAGTTAGCTAAAAATGCACCATTAGATTTGCCACCAGTCTGAAGAATTTCAACTCTTTCCGTACCATAATAAACTATTTAGTCGACAGGATTTTACCCTCTCTCTTCTCCAATGTCGATTATAGTTGACACTATATATGGTTATTTCTTCATAATGCATCCTTTATTTTTTTAAACTTTCAGGGACGATACTAATAACTACTTCCGGAACAGAATACAAAAAGATAACAAATTATGAAAAGAGTTAAAATAATGACTTAAGTTCTCCTTAATAATTTTTGTCTGTGTAATTACTAAGTTTCAAACTAGGGGTAGATAATCTAGTATTAGAACTCTGCTGTGCAAATCTTATCAACAACTTAGGGTCTGATGCGAGTCAAAGGTACCAATTATGATTCTATATATCTCTGGAAAGACATCAATGTATGTGTAGACATCTCTTTATTTTTGTCACTTCAATTTTCATTTCAAGAAAGGTAACAAAAGAATGTGACTCATCTTTATAAAGAAAACTCACAAACGTAGCTTCTCTGATTGTCTGGGACACTGAACCAATGCTACAACAGTATCAATTTGCTGCGGTCCTGTCATTGCATGTTTTACCTACTTCCTGCCAGGACCACTGAGTTTTTATTATGTTCCTGGCACGTGTCCAGTCCAGCACCCACATCAACTAACACTATGTGTGTTACCATCCCCCGATATCCACAATTTCTGTGAACACCTCACTGACATTAAATACATGCAGAAGTGTTCAGTAGCTATATGTGAATGTCTGTTAAAGGTTAAGGACGTCTAATACTGAAGTGAAGGTCAAACTTCGGCTTCAGTTTGTTTGACTTATAACTACCACAAACAAGGTTATATCAATGGTAGACATTATCATTGGAAATAGTAGTCAAGGTAAGATCCTTAGGAAATATTAGTCAAGGTAAGATCATAGGGGGAATAGTAGTCAAGGTAAGATCCTCAGGTAAATAGTAGTCAAGGTAAGATCCTAAGGGAAATAGCACGTAGTCAAGATAAGATCCCAAGGGAAATAGTAGTCAAGGTAAGATCCTTAGGAAATAGTAGTCAAGGTAAGATCATAGGGGGAATAGTAGCCAAGGTAAGATCCTAAAGGAAATAGTAGTCAAGGTAAGATCCTAAGGGAAATAGTAGTCAAGATAAGATCCTTAGGGAAATGGTAGTCAAGGTAAGATCCTCAGGTAAATAGTAGTCAAGGTAAGATCCTCAGGTAAATAGTAGTCAAGATAAGATCCTTAGGCAAATAGTAGTCAATGTAAGATCCTAAGGGAAATAGTAGTCAAGCTAAGATCATCAGAGAAATAGAAGTCAAGATAAGATCCTAAGGTTTGGTTTATTTATTTTTACGTCCTATTAACAGCCAGGGTCATGTAAGGACGTGCCAGGTTTGTTGGTGGAGGAAAGCCAGAGTACCCGAAGAAAAACCACCGACCAGCGGTCAGTACCTGGCAACTGCCCCACATGGGATTCGAACCCGCATCCCAGAGGTGGAGGGCTTGTGGTAATATGTCGGGACATCTTAACCACTCAGCCACCACGGCCCCTAGAGATCCTAAGGGAAATAGTAGTCAAAGTAAGATCCTAAAGGATATAGTAGTCAAGGTAAGATCCTAAAGGATATAGTAGTCAAGGTAAGATCCTAAAGGATATAGTAGTCAAGGTAAGATCCTAAGGGAAATGGTAGTCAAGGTAAGATACTAAGGAAAATAATAGTCAAGGTAAGATACTAAGGGAAATAGTAGTCAAGGTAAGATCCTAAGGGAAATAGTAGTCAAGGTAAGATCCTAAAGGATATAGTAGTCAAGGTAAGATCCTAAGGGAAATGGTAGTCAAGGTAAGATACTAAGGGAAATAGTAATCAAGGTAAGATCCTAATGGAAATAGTAGTCAAGGTAAGATCCTAAGGGAAATAGTAGTCAAGGTAAGATCCTAAGGGAAATAGTAGTCAAGGTAAGATCCTAAGGGAAATAGTAGTCAAGGTAAGATCCTAAAGGAAATAGTAAACATGGTAAGATCCTAAGGGAAATAGTAGTCAAGGTAAGATCCAACGGGAAATAGTCGTCAATGTAAGATCCTAAGGGAAATGGTAGTCAGGGTAAGATCCTTAGGGAAATAGTAGTCAAGGTAAGATTCTAAAGGATATAGTAGTCAAGGTAAGATCCAAAGGAAAATGGTAGTCAAGGTAAGATCCTAAGGGAAATAGTAGTCAAGGTAAGATCCTCTGGGAAAGATGGGAGAAGTAAACATTGTTGTTTATCCCAAACATTTGATGGAATTACTGCCAAAATATCACAATGATTTTTCAGGATATCCATTTTAATTATCGTCCTTAACTGCTTTTTTATTCTATTTTGAATCCCTGTAGACCTCATCACACCAACCATGGCCAAAGTATTCATTGTCCTTGAAAACTTCAGTTTAGACCAATATTCTTTAGGTGTCATGACAGCCATCTTGGACTTCTAACGGGCCCAAATCCCTCACCTTCTATCTGGTAATCATAAAACTTAAGACATAACATCAGGCTAGCTTGTCAGTAATTTAAAGTCATGTAAATGAAAAGTTTAAGGATGACAGACGCATATGGCGGAGGACCACAGATAAGGCACAATAATTATAAAACAATAAAACTCCTACACTGATTGAGACAGCAATCAAATATCCTGCATATTCTTATAAATCTCCACTGATTTTACACATGGTATACATATATATATACATGCTTTAGCTTCCGATATGTCTGTAGGGCAGATTTGAAGTTTACATATTATGTAACAGCTGTTTTCTATGTTTTGGGAGCATGATGGACTTTAATTTTGTCAGTTGTTTTATCCTAATGCTTTTCTCCCCTAATGAGAAACCTGTTATTGCCGACTGCCACAGAAAGATAACATACAAACAGTTTTTCCTCAATAAATCAAACATTCCTGTCAGTACACAAACATATAGTGCTCAGAATCCTATCAATTGAGACTTTTGAGATGTATAGATCCACTACCTATCCTGCCCTGTAACTTCACAATGAACTGTCCCAACTCTAGAATTATAATAATAATCCACATGTGTGTTCAGGGTTTTGGGCTTATAACAAGAGGCCAAATGGGCCTTAACAGTCATCTAATTATATTATATTAATACAATATATAATGAAATACACAGTAAGATATTTTAGCTTTTGACCCCTCTGACTATGAATAAAGGCAAAGTCGTTGATTTGAAAAACTCCATGCTATCTATGGATTTTAGTTATTGACAGGAAGTCGTATAGATATTAGCCTTTTTGATGCTAGTGACCTTCAATGGAAGTCACCCCAGCATAGATGCTACAGGCCAAATATAAGGTCTATAGGGGTCTTAATTATTGACAAGAAGATGTTTCAAGGATTTTAGCCCATTTGAACCCTGTAATATTGAATGAAGGTCAAGGTCATTCATTTGAACACACTTGGTAGCCCTTTATGCTATAAGCCTAATATCAGGTCTCTAATCCTCTTAGTTATTCACAAGAAGACATTTAAAAGATTTTAGCCTCTATGAGCTGTGAATTTGAATGACGGTCAAGGTCAGTCAATAAATGTCCACTAAACTCTTAATTGAATCAATGTTGTGCTGTAAACCAATTTTTTTCGTGTGTGATTTATTTTTGCGAATTATGCGATGTAAGTAAATAGAGATAATTTTTCGTAAACTGACATCTACATCATTTGTACTGGAATTTCCTGTCAATTTCTAAATTCCCGTGTGTGTCTTTAGGAACCTGTTTTGAAATAAAAATTGCCAAATTTAGTACAGAGGACTCCACATAATCAAATAACGGTTATTTGAATATTTCGGTTATTTGCATAAAATTCTGTGGTCCCGGTTTGTCCCTTCTTTATCTTTGTTTTTCAACTCCGTGTGTTTGAATAGACTTTTACATGACCTCCGGTTATTTGAATAAAATATTTGGGAAATTCTAAAAATAAAATCGAATATTTTTCAATTTTGCAATATATTTTTAGTGAAATTCGCCGATATATGTTTCAAGATACTTTGCTTTTACTAGAAATGATCATGGTGACAGATTAATGTTATCGCATGGCTTGTTATTTTATGCATGAATCTGCAAAGGTATTCGACGCTGTTACGATTTACATCAGCAGCAGTAAATGTAAAAGGAAATTGGTTTAAAGTTATATTGGCAAAGCAATAAAAACAAATCTCATTGTTAGAAGTTTCTGGCTTCCTCACCCTAATGTGCTGGCTGAACGTATACAAGCTTTGTTACAAGTTATCAGAATGAATGCTGGCAGTATAACAAATATATGAATGTGTATGATGAATGTTTGCCAAACTGTACCATCATAAGACCTAAGGTACCATTGTATTGTATACTAATTGTCTAGGTTTTAGTAAACAGATCTGCTGCAGACTAGCTTCTATCAGTCTTTGTGTATACCGTATTCGCTGTAATTCGTGACCAGGGCGCTTAACACATTGTGACAAAGGGAGCGCTTATCAGTGAACCAAAATGTTAGTTGTGGAAGAAAAATGTCAGCCATATATTAACTCTTTCTGTACTCATGACACATTGTCTGTTACTGTAAACATGCACATGCCTTTTAACCTTAGAGACACATTATTATGTCGTGATTCACATGTAAAGGATTCAAGAGTTCATGTAAAATCAGGGGATACAATGCTGATGTACGAGGCATCACATGATGTAAAGCATCGTTAAATCTATGGGACGGGGGCGTTCATACAACTTCAACTCCTCCTCCAGAAAATCAATTCTGCACTTAAATTATCATTGTGGCTTAGTAATTGCGGTAATTGAATTTTCTCTTTTTAAGCCCTTACGGTGACAGCGTGCACAATTATTATTGCACTTATCTGTTCAGTTTTACACTTAGTAATTGTGGTAATTGAATTTTCTCTTTTTAAGCCCTTACGGTGACAGCGCACACAATTATTATTGCACTTATCTGTTCTGTTTTACACTTAGTAATTGTGGTAATTGAATTTTCTCTTTTTAAGCCCTTACGGTGACAGCACGCACAATTATTATTGCACTTATCTGTTCTGTTTTTCACTAATATTTGATTGTATGCATTAAAATAGGTATGTTTACAGAATGTAAATTTTACAGTTTAATACATTTTTTTCCCTTTAATATATGGGATGGTGCATGAGCTACTGCTGTTGAAACATCCCCCACCCCCTCTCTGCCTCCAGACAGGTGAACAGATTAGGACTGTGTTTGGACATACACTAAAATCTGGACTCTGTCTCCCAATAGGTGATCAGATTAGGACTGTGTTAGGACATACACTAAAATCTGGACTCTGTCTCCCGATAGGTGATCAGATTAGGACTGTGTTAGGACATACACTAAAATCTGGACTCTGCCTCCAGACAGGTGAACAGATTAGGACTGTGTTTGGACATACACTAAAATCTGGACACTGTCTCCCGATAGGTGATCAGATTAGGACTGTGTTAGGACATACACTAAAATCTGGACTATCTCCAGACAGGTGAACAGATTAGGACTGTGTTAGGACATACACTAAAATCTGGACTCTGCCTCCCGACAGGTGATCAGATTAGAACTGTGTTAGGACATACACTAAAATCTGGACTCTGTCTCCCGATAGGTGATCAGATTAGGACTGTGTTTGGACATACACTAAAATCTGGACTCTGTCGCCCGATAGGTGATCAGATTAGGACTGTGTTAGGACATACACTAAAATCTGGACTATCTCCAGACAGGTGATCAGATTAGGACCCTGGCTATAATTAGGGTGTTACAAGCACACAAACTTTGATTTGGGTTTTAATTAGTTTAACATTCTGTTCACTGCTAGGGTCATGAACGGATAAACCAAACCTAAGTTTTCAGAATTGGAGACTTCAATTGAAGCAAAATAGTCTGTATATTAGAGTATGCCCTACAATATCAGAAACTCCCCAGATATACAGAATCTTCCCCTTGCAGCCACAGTTTCTGCAGTCTGTATATTAGAGTAGACCCTACAATATCAGAAACTCCCCAGGTATACAGAATCTTCCCCAGCCACAGTGCCTATAGTCTGTATATTAGAGTATGCCCTACAATATCAGAAACTCCCCAGATATACAGAATCTTCCCCAGCCACAGTACCTATAGTCTGTATATTAGAGCATGCCCTACAATATCAGAAACTCCCAAGGTATACAGAATCTTCCCCAGCCACAGTTTCTGTAGTCTGTATATTAGAGTGTGCCCTACAATATCAGAAACTCCCCAGCTATACAGAATCTTCCCCAGCCACAGTTCCTGTAGTCTGTATATTAGAGCATGCCCTACAATATCAGAAACTCCCCAGGTATACAGAATCTTCCCCAGCCACAGTACCTATAGTCTGTATATTAGAGCATGCCCTACAATATCAGAAACTCCCCAGCTATACAGAATCTTTCCCAGCCACAGTTTCTGTAGTCTGTATATTAGAGCATGCCCTACAATATCAGAATCTCCCCAGGTATACAGAATCTTCCCCAGCCACAGTACCTATAGTCTGTATATTAGAGTATGCCCTACAATATCAGAAAGTCCCCAGGTATACAGAATCTTTCCCAGCCACAGTACCTATAGTCTGTATATTAGAGCATGCCCTACAATATCAGAATCTCCCCAGGTATACAGAATCTTCCCCAGCCACAGTACCTATAGTCTGTATATTAGAGCATGCCCTACAATATCAGAAACTCCCCAGGTATACAGAATCTTCCCCAGCCACAGTACCTATAGTCTGTATATTAGAGCATGCCCTACAATATCAGAAACTCCCCAGGTATACAGAATCTTCCCCAGCCACAGTACCTGTAGTCTGTATATTAGAGTATGCCCTACAATATCAGAAATTCCCCAGGTATACAGAATCTTCCCCAGCCACAGTGCCTATAGTCTGTATATTAGAGTATGCCCTACAATATCAGAAACTCCCCAGGTATACAGAATCTTTCCCAGCCACAGTTTCTGTAGTCTGTATATTAGAGCATGCCCTACAATATCAGAATCTCCCCAGGTATACAGAATCTTCCCCAGCCACAGTACCTGTAGTCTGTATATTAGAGTATGCCCTACAATATCAGAAAGTCCCCTGGTATACAGAATCTTTCCCAGCCACAGTACCTATAGTCTGTATATTAGAGCATGCCCTACAATATCAGAAACTCCCCAGGTATACAGAATCTTCCCCAGCCACAGTTCCTGTAGTCTGTATATTAGAGTATGCCCTACAATATCAGAAACTCCCCAGGTATACAGAATCTTCCCCAGCCACAGTACCTGTAGTCTTTCTACATCCTCTGATAAGTGCCAGCAACAGATGGCTTCTATACAGATATGATTCTGGAGCTAGTGGCCACGTTAAAAACAAACAAATATATTGGGTATATATTTTTATATATGTTTTTTGTATACATATGTGTACAGTGTATCAGCTGAACTAATCCCTGTGGATATGCCAATATAACCAGTGCCTGGGCTGGCTTCAATCCAGGAGAATGTTGTTGGTTTAAATCTAACTTTACATGATTATCAGAAGCAAGGTCAAACCCAAAACAATGCAGGGTATGTAATCTGACCAATTTCAGATGAGATTAAAAAAAAATACACATTTTACTGGCAATTTTGATTTTGCATGAATGAAAAATCTAATTCGAGTAAATGGTTGAGAGCTCCAAAATCACTCAATTTTACAATTTAGGTAATCTGTATTGTCAGTAGCTAAATAATACCACTCTAACCTATACGTTGATTTTTACCATTTTTAACAATTCTAAATACCCCTACCCCCACCTCCACCACTATGTGGGAATATGGCAACCAAATATTCCTCTATTATAAAGTTTTTAATTTTTTTTGATATATTTGGAATACCAATGGAGAAACTAGCAGACAATTTAGTCGCTATCCATGTATTAAGATGATGGCGAATTTGGCTTCTCTCCACATCTTCACCAACATTTATAAACATGATTTTATCAGACTTAGGGGGGGGGGTTGGTTGGTTAGGGTCATGTGTATATATGGGAGGGGTGGGGTGGGGGCACAGACAGTACACCTATACCAAGCTGTGTGTATATATGGGAGGGGGAGGGAGAGAAGGGGAGGCCATTAAAATCAGGCAAATCAAATCATGATTTGCATAACATATTATTGCAAATCTCCAGCAGTTCGAAGACCCTATGGGGCCCACTGGGTTATTGTGGATTCTAAGGACCCTATGGGACCCACTGGGCTATTTTGGTTTCTAAGGACCCTATGGGACCCACTGGGCTATTGTGAATTCTAAGTACCCTATGGGACCTATTGGGCTATTGTGGATTTTAAGTACCCTATGGGGCCCACTGGGCTATTGTGGATTCTAAGGACCCTATGGGGCCCACTGGGATATTGTGGATTCTAAGGACCCTATGGGACCAACTGGGCTATTTTGGTTTCTAAGGACCCTATGGGACCCACTGGGCTATTGTGGATTCTAAGGACCCTATGGGGCCCACTGGGCTATTTTGGTTTCTAAGGACCCTATGGGACCCACTGGGCTATTGTGGATTCTAAGGACCCTATATATGGGGCCCACTGGGCTATTGTGGGTTCTAAGGACCCTATAGGGCCCACTGGCATGGGCTATTGTAGAATTCCAGACCTGATCTTCAGACCATGGTACAACATATTCATACAAGTCCTAAAATAACTGTTTATCAATTTTCATTGCATAACGACAATTTAAATTTTGACTCCTTAAAGATGCTCCAATCATCGACAAAGCATAAATGACATTTTTCATTTGAACAATACTTGGTGTTTAATCATGTATATATATGTCTTTCACAAAAATTATAATATAAGATTTATTATGCCTTTGGTGCATAGGCATTCAGTACTTCAATCCATATAGGATATAGTGCCATAGAATTTTTTCGGGATGCATTTAATTATTTTTTATTTTTTTTAACTTAAAATAAAATTAAAAACTCAAACTTTTCAATTGTGGTAATGGTTTAAAGTAAGTAACTTTTGTAACTGAAGAAAAATGCCATTTGTCTGCTCCTGTGTTTGATAGAGAAAATACATTATTTGCCAGTGGTGGAGCATCTTTAATGGAATATGGTGGCCATCTATGATTGAGAAAATTCCAATATTCATACATATTGCACATGCAAATATTATTAGCTATACATTACAATATCAGCTGTAATCACAGCTAATTATAGCGATCCAAAAAGGGTTCATCCAGACAAAACACATTGCTATGGTAGCTATATAGTTTATCTATTTAACTCACAATACACATTGCTATGGTGGCTATATAGTTTATATATTTAACTCACAATACACATTGCTATGGTGTCTATATAGTTTATCTATTTAACTCACAATACACATTGCTATGGTGGCTATATAGTTTATCTATTTAACTCACAATACACATTGCTATGGTTGCTATATAGTTTATATATTTAACACACAATACACATTGCTATTGTGTCTATATAGTTTATATATTTAACTCACAATACACATTGCTATGGTGGCTATATAGTTTATCTATTTAACTCACAATACACATTGCTATTGTGTCTATATAGTTTATCTATTTAATTCACAATACACATTGCTATTGTGTCTATATAGTTTATCTATTTAACACACAATACACATTGCTATTGTGGCTATATAGTTTATCTATTTAACTCACAATACACATTGCTATTGTGGCAATATAGTTTATCTATTTAACTCATAATACACATTGCTATGGTGGCTATATAGTTTATCTATTTAACTCACAATACACATTGCTATGGTGTCTATATAGTTAATCTATTTAACTCACAGTTGTTGATGTGATACCATTAGTGACTACTATGACTACTACTGACATATTGCTCTATCTGTGTTTATTGTTTGTTTTTATGCCTACCCTTAATATGTTATCTGAATTATTTTTGTGACTTGATAAAGTAGGGGGGGGGGGAGGTAGATCACCTAAAAAGTCGACAGTATTTTGTTCACACTGTTGGAATTACTGTTTTGCCCCATATTACACTATTACTATTATACAATTGCTAACTTGGATATTACTGGCCAAACATTGGCAGTTTATTGTCTAGTACTGCATTGTGTGGACAAAACCACCTGTTTATCCAAAAGCTAATTAACCATATTTTTTTCTGTATAGATATGTGTACCTGTTAATTAGTGTGACTGAGTATCTGTGTAACTGTTAATTAACATCATCGGATACCTGTAATACAAGTTATATATATAAGTGGCTGGATACCTTGGTAATGTTTGGGAGAGGTTAAGATTCCAGAAGTCGTCCACAAGTCAGTAGAACTAGTATGTTATTGAGGTGTGAGATGGTATCTAGTCTATCCTCTCTGTAGGTGTTGATAGAATGTCAGGAATCCTACACTGAGCAATACACTCTGGCATCAGGATTCATTTCTACATCATCATCAATGGAAGATATACCTTAAACACTTAATATGTAGCAGTACATCTAACAGGAGAGGAGAAAATGTCCCAACCGGGGCTCGAACCCAGAACCACTAGCTAGATGCTGTGCCGATTGAGCTATAAACTCAGAACCAAACATTCCAACTAATGAATTGATCCATACACAAAGTCCCCTTATTTTCATTATAGTTTTGATAACAAATGTCAGTTAAATCAAACAATATATTAAATTTTTACCAATCAGAAGCCCAGTTGTCTTTCCGTGGTAGACATAATTATGTAATGCGTCCATTGACCAAGTTTATCAGTTATTATTCTAGGAACATGGTTACATAACAACCAAAACTGACCAAATGACATGGTTACCATGACAACCAAAGATGACCAAATGACATGGTTACCATGACAACAAGAATTAACTAAATGACATCTTATCATGACAACCAAAATTAACCAAATGACATGGTTACCATGATAACCAAAATTAACCAAATGACATGGTTACCATGATAACCAAAACTGACAAAATGACATGGTTACCATGATAACCAAAACTGACAAAATGACATGGTTACCATGATAACCAAAGTTGACCAAATGACATGGTTACATTGATAACCAAAGTTGACCAAATGACATGGTTACCATGATAACCAAAGTTGACCAAATGACATGGTTACCATGACAACAAGAATTAACTAAATGACATCTTATCATGACAACCAAAATTGACCAAATGACATGGTTACCATGACAACCAAAATTGACCAAATAACATGGTTACCATTACAACCAAAATTGACAAAATCATATGGTTACCATGATAACCAAAATTGACAAAATCATATGGTTACCATGACAACTGAAGTTGACCAAATGACATGGTTACCATGAAAACCAAAATTGACCAAAGGCATGGTTACCATGACAACCAAAATTTACCAAATCATATGGTAACTATGACAACTGAAGTTGACCAAATGACATGAGTTACCTTAACAACCAAAGTTGACCAAAGGTTACCTTGACAACCAAAAGTGACCAAAGGACATAGTTACCATGACAACCAAAGTTTACCAAATGACATCTGATATTACAAAACCTATTACATTTGTATTTGTTTTATTTCAAACTCCTATAGAAAATTAAATTTCAGCTAAATCAGACAATATCTAAATTTTGACCAATCAGAAGCATTTGCAATGTTTCCATGGTAACTGCTCTCGAAACAATTGGTTTGTCAAATAATCAAAAGTATCGGTTATGTCATCAAGCGTAAGCAAACGTACATGGTTATACCATGCGTTGTAAACAACATTTTTGGTGGAAAAAGCCATGATCTGGACTTGTTTGTATCTTCCTGTATAGATATAATCATTAGATTCCGTTCATTGGTTGAACTGGATGTTATATATTATTAGTCATTTGTCATAAAGCTTGTGAAAACATGCTTTTATGCCATACATGCATGACTACTAGCAGATAATACATATTTAAGTCACATATTTTTGGTTTTATTGTTCCAGCGTAGGTTCATCAAATTCTGTTTTAACTGGAATGGTCAGTACAAGATTTGTGGAGGACATCAGACAGATTGCAGTGTAATAACAAATGGCTGTCTATCAACCGTCCTATTGTCCAATCAGTAACAACGTGTGCAAAAAGAGCCAAGGATGATTCTATTACAAATGGCATTTGAGAATCATTCCTTTGGTTCTTTTTGAGAAAAAGTGAAAACAAATTTCAAGTGCCCAAACCATGATGGCTGCCTAGATCTGCTGGTCTAGACTTGTTAAATTGGTCTCAAAACAAAATATCAGGAATAATCCTTCAGCAAGGGCTGAAACATTCAGCACTATCACATAAATAATTAAACTTCAACTATCAAAATCCAAGATGGCTCTCAATCGGTCATTTTTTAATATTAGAACAACTGAGGACAGATGAAGAAAACAGACAACTTGAATAGCCTGATAGACATGTGATGATCAATGGTGGACTAAAAATCAGAAAAACTTTTAGTTTTATAGTACACAGTAGTTGTTTATACTGTTACAAATGATACATTCATGAAACAACAATAGATGAAGTCAACAACAATTAAAGGTCCTTACCCAGTTGTGTCTGTGCTTCCTTTATGGCTCTCACCCAAGCCTGCTTGGAATAAGGGGACTTGGTATCGAGTGTAAACAATGGTTCCGAGTTGTCTTTGACCGTGTCCTCTAAATCCCAGAACTCCAAACGTCTGGAGTCGGCGAAGCCATCATGGTCGATGTCGGTGTTTCTTAACTGCAAAAGTGTTTATGAAGATCTCTTTAACAACAGGTCTGGTTTGAACCACTCTCCTATGGGGTGAGACTCATAAAGGGAACCGAAAAATGAAAGAAATGGGTAAAGAAACCCCGAAAAGATGAAAAAATGTACGTCTTTTCTCTTCTGCACTTACTTTGTTTCTGCCTCTAGCTCTGTCTACATAAACTTAATATTCCTGCTGGACTGTGCCAGGAATTTATGTATACGTTTCTGCCCTCTGTAAGTTGAAGCCAAGTGCTGGGGCCCCTCAGATAACAGGAGGCTGTGTTTATGAGTCAGTAACAGGGGAGAAAGATGCCGAGAGTTAAAAATAGAACTTTTGAAAATGTACAGGAAGCTACAGAGGCAGAGATATAGACAGTTCTTATCTAACCAACATTCCATGTACCTACAGCTACAGGGGCCCAGCAGGGGAATTACTCAGAGGATTCATATAATTAGGCTTGAAGGGGGCAGTCCAAGATGTGTTTAGGAGTTCTATAAATAACTTATACAGATGGACAATCTTAAATTTGTCTATAAAGGACACAGGGACCTGAACAGTATATATATACAGGAAATGTAAAATCTGCAGGACACAGGGCCCTGTCAATATCAGATAGATTAAGTGTCTGGAGGCCCTTCTGAACAGTATATAAAGTGTAAAATCTGTCTAAAAAGGACATATGGTCCTGTCTGTATATAATGTAAAGTATGTCTTTAACAGACACAGGGCCCTGAACAGTATATAATGTAAAGCCTGTCTATAAAGGACACAGGGCCCTGAACAGAATATAATGTAAAACCTGTCTATAAAGGACATAGGGCCCTGAACAGTATATCATGTAAAACCTGTCTATAAAGGACACAGGGCCCTGAACAGTATATAATGTAAAACCTGTCTATAAAGGACACAGGACCATGAACAGTATATAATGTAAAACATGTCTATAAAGGACACAGGACCATGAACAGTATATAATGTAAAACCTGTCTATAAAGGACACAGGACCATGAACAGTATATAATGTAAAACCTGTCTATAAAGAACACAGGGCCATGAACAGTATATAATGTAAAATCTGTCTATAAAGAACACAGAGCCATGAACAGTATATAATGTAAAACCTGTCTATAAAGAACACAGGGCCATGAACTGTATATAATGTAAAACCTGTCTATAAAGGACACAGGACCATGAACAGTATATAATGTAAAACCTGTCTATAAAGGTCAGATGAACGGTATAGATGACATAAAATAACATCCCCTTTAAGACTCTATATTTAAAGAAGGGGTGAACATTTGATAAATAAAATATTTACCTGGATCAGTGTTGTATAGGCACGCAGGGATCCAGATTAGAAAAGGGTCGGTTTAGACAAGTTATAGTGTAACACTGGCTGTATATGCCTATAGAATTACAGCGTAGGTTGGTATAAGTTGTTATTTCACACTTTTATTTACATTACACAAATCACAACAACATTAGACTCTACCAGAAGGAATTTATTAGTCATCAAATTCAGCAAATATCATCGAGTTTGGCACTGCTACACATAGGTAAGGAATTATACCAAATAATCTCTCACATCAGCTAGAGAACCAGTCTGGTCTTCTCTCACCACACCTGCTTTATAGCTTAATTACCGTCAGTATAGTCATCTTGATCAAGATTTTGTTTTTGAATTTCAACAATTTTGATCACAACATAATAAGTAGAAACCACAATATTTACAGAATCAGATATAAGTAGATATGTAAATATAAATCACAGATAATTTATTTTGGAAATTCCTTATTCATATCAATTTACATTTTATGTTAAAGGAAGTTATTTTGATGTAAGGTGACTATACTTTTGTTGTTTTCAAAATACATGCAACAACAATTCCGACTGACGCAAAAGACAGTTCCAGAATTAGCTGAAGATGTTACAAGTGTATTACAGCCTTGTACCTATAATGTTGTGTATGATTTTATGTACAGAAGTTCAGCATTATAACCAAACCTGTAATGCAATACATACAATATTGTACCGTTTTAATGAGTTGTACAACAGTACACTGTGTTTATCATTGAAATGACAGGTAAAAGAACCTGTTACTGGTATGTTGTTTTATGATATGTTAGTGGTACTACATTTGCCATGATAAGCGTCCAGGGCGCTTAAATAATTGTAAACAGAGGCCAATAGACCTTAACTGCCATCTGGCACAAAATAACATAGATTAAAGTCACAATAGTGGCTAACAATAAAGGCCATGCATGTATAAGGAACTTCTAAGTTGAAGCTGCATGTTTATGAAATATTTGATGACTTTGACCCTAAAAGAAGGTAAATATCATTCATTTCAACAAATTTGGTAGTCCTTCATTCTAGTATATGCTGCAAGCCCAATATCAGGTCTCTATATTTATAGGAAATTGTTTTCAAAAATAGCCTATTTTGACCCCTGTGACTTTGAATGAAGGTCAATGTCATTTATTTGAATAATTTGTTTCTATAGATGTTCCACGACATATATGGTTGTAGCCTGTTCAAAGATTAAGGAGGAGTCAGATTTAAAGCCTCATTCGTACTGTCCCCATTGGTCGTACCTAGGTCCTTTATATAAAATATGGTTTTCCTCCCCTAAAGATGTTTAATGATAAATATATGGTTGTAATTCACTCAAGGGTTAAGGAGGAGTAGGATTTTAAAGCAAAATTCCAGCAAAGTTTCCCTTTAGGAGCCACACTCGTTTGTACCCATGCGTCTAACCTGGCTCATTTAAATAAAATATGATGTTTCACATTAAAAAAGGTTGTAATCCACTCAAGGGTTACAGAGGAAAAGGACTTAAAATCTAAATTTCATTAAAATTACCCTTTCTGAACCCGCCCCTCTGTCCTCAGGGGTCGGACCTAACTCGTTTAAATGAAAAAATGTTTGTTCTCCCCAAATGATTTTTCACATCAAATGTAATTGAAATCCAATCAAGGGATATGGAGGATCATTTTTTATGTAGTTATTTACCATTTGGTTGTAGATTCATTTTAGGCAATATATCTGATTGTATGTACTGGGAAAAATAATTACCTTTATGATTCTTTCAAATTGTAGTTTCTTTGGTTCACCATCTTCGTCCTGCTCCAGAGCGCTCGCCAACAAGATGGAATCTCCAAACAGAAAAACTTCACGCTCTCTTGGCTCGGAATTGTTAGGGTCGCCTTCCCACATCTTTGCTGATTCCTATAATATATGTAATTATCATAATTAATTTTCCCCTTATCTTTACGTGAATTTGCAATTAACTTTCACGTTTTTCGTAATTAAGGTTAGTTCGGGAAAATTTATTTCCATGAATTACCACACTTTATTTGAAACTGAAATAAAAAAGAAAGTAGGTTTATATTACATTTCCACATATAGGAGGTCCTGGTGTTGATGATATGATTACAAGGTTAAACCAAAAAACTAGTTAAATATCATTACATCAGACAAAACAGCCATTTGGACAGTGATCAGTCGATATTGCAATATATGTACATTAGTGATATCGTAATACAGGGGTTTCGAGAGGCCAAATAGATATGGGCAAAGTATGAGTTACCATTGAAAAGTCCCGACTTCTTGTGTTTGTTACCCCACAAAAATCACATAAAATTCTGACATCACAATAACTGGATGATGGGACAAATTAACAGTAAATCCTACTTTACCCATGAATAATTGGTAACTTGGAATTGACATTATAATGCCATGTCTGGATATGAGATATTGCCTGATAGACTTCACATGGTTTGGATAGTGACAGACAAACGTAAGTATTGTCATCTCAGCTTCAAAATCCAGTTTTCTATGAAAATTTACATTAGATATGAGTTCTGGACACAAATAAAAATTTTATAAACAAGGTCAAACTTACATGTCTAATGACTGGGCCCAACTCATGGATGTTTCCTTGGTAACCCTGGACACTGTCCAGTAACATGATGTTGTCCACTTCCTGACAAAGGTCGTCCAGCATCTGGACCACAGACATCAGCTGGGAACAATCACCTCCGGCCTGAGACGTATACTTCATCAGGTTCTGAAAAATAGTAAGACAAAATTAAATTGTAAACAGTCACCTTCGGCCTGAAGCATGTAAAAAGTATTTCATGAAATTCTGAAAAATAAGCAAGGTAAATTAAGTCTGACAAAGGGGCAAAACTGTGATAAAGGGGCAATTTTTGACAAAGGGGCAGAACTTTGCCATTGGGCAGAACTTTAATAAAGGGGCTGAACTCTGACAAAGGGACAAAACTCTGACAAAGTTTCAAAATGCTGACAAAGGGGCAAAACTCTGCTATTGGGCAGAACTAGGGCAGAACTTTGACAAAAGGGCAGAACTTTGACAAAGGGGCTGGGGGTGGGGGGGCGGCGGGGGGGGGGCTCTTAAAAAAAACAAAGTCCTACCTTGAGTAGATTGATGACTCGTGTATCCTCTCCACTGGTCTGTTGAGGAGGTCCTGGAAGGCGTTGTCAGGGTCACCAATATGTTTACTATACGACTGAAACATACAGAAAGAAACATGTCATTTGTTGTATAACATACAAACAGATCAGTATATATATCGCCACATATTAAGTATGTCATTGTTTCTTGGGAAGATATGACAGGTCTGCACTGTTTTTTATGTGAAACCAATCAAAATAATTCATAACATTCACATAAAGATCAACTTAACAAGTTTGGCAATTAACATTTAAAGACAGATCTACCATCTTCTAAATATATATGATATACAGTTGTTTCATGCCTTATCAGTCAAAACTTCTGCCATGGTGTTTGGACCAACCCTATGAGCTGTTTACCAGGCCTGAGGGAAACAGTTCCTAGGGTTGATCCAAACACCATGGCATTTGACTGTCGTATGATAAGGCACGAAACAACTGTTTTGTTACCTGTATAGTCCAGAAATAGATTAATAAGCGTTCAATAAAGCAAAAAATGAACATAAAAGTTCGGTAGATTTGTGTCATATAACACCTTGTGAAGTTATACATCCCAGGAATGATGTTTTTATTATCTATAACGCTTCCACTTCCCGTATCTTTCCATAACAACCAAAATGTCATATGCCTGAGATTTCATTAAATCACAATAAAACAATTTCAAAATGTCAGCTTCTGTTGAGGCGATTGTCGAAAAAATGTTTGGTTCCAAGGGTTTTTCTGGGGTCTCTCAAGGGCCGATATTCGGCCCCATTCCCATAAGATTTAGGCTATAATTTTCCAAATTTCATGGGGCTTTTTTCCAATCTGAAAATAGTCCAACAACTTTTGGTACTTTGCAATCAAATACCCCCGAAAAATGGCATTAACCAGTTACCATTGCATTTGATTTTTGTAGGACAGAATACTTTTTTATTTAACATCATGCAGTGTAAATTACATGTTACAGATAATTATAAGTTTCGTATTTCTCCTACTGAACATGGACTTAATGAATCTTATGTCGATATTCTGATGATTTTTCCCAAAGTCAGAGTTCCTGCAGGAACAAACATTGACCAACAGTTAATACCTAATACCAACATTATAACTGTGCAACATAGACTTGAAACTTGAAACCCAGATCTAGAGTTATTGGGCTTGCAGTAATGTATCGCAACATTTTAACCAATATGGCCACTGCAGCCCCTAAACTAAAGAGATAACAGAAAATAAAAATATTGATAACAAAACGCTCCTTAGCCTCGAACTCAGTCTATACTGACCTGTAGAAAAGCCTGGATTTCCTCAGAATTCATGTCTTTGTCCGCTTTCTCTCTTCCTGCCCAAAATGGCAGATATTGTTTCAGGCTCTCTCTCTGTTAAAATGATAAAAATAAATTTTTAAAAATCAAAACAGAATAACATTTGTATTTCATATACTTCAAGTGATATTACGTTATTGTAATAATATATAAATAAAAGCATACACTGTGCACCAAAAACTTTTATATGAAACACAAGTTATACTTCTCTGTTGTGAAAACTTTCTCTGGGATGGTCATGTAATTATAACTTATCTTTTATATGATCAAGAACTATTCAACTCAATATATGTACATATATATATATATTTAGTTTCAAATTTAAATACTATTCAAAATTGATCATATCGAAAAAAAAATCAACTGAACATTGAAGAAATATTGCTAATGTTTGGCCATCCCAAATTTAAACCGATCTGGTCATGCATTAATTTCCAATCCTCTTATCTTTGGTGAAGACTGGCCAGCAGACTCTAGAATATTGAAAGATAACACTAAAATTTGGCTTGATTCTTTTTGTCTCTACTGCATGACTGATTATAGTTTTAAATAAGGGGGAGATGATCTAGTGAAGAACTCTGCTGAGAACAGCTCCCTTCACAGTATGAGTGGATAAGACTATACCAAATATCAAAGGGAAAGAAAACATGATATTTGGTAGACAGCCCTATATAGAGTTTGTGGACTAACCACAAAAAGCATGTGTGACTCCTTTACAACCCGAGAAACTCTGCTACATGAAACAGCACCAACCATCTCCAAACCTCTAATTATAATTAGTTCTTAAACATTAATATGATACTGACCCTGTCTAAAAACACCTCGGCCACTTGGTTAGGGTTGTCTGCACACGCCATCAGCTCAGGGAGTAAGTCTCTGTCAATCAAAAACAGGATCACACAAAAGTGAAAATTATTCATCATGTTTTGATGAAGTTGACAGCCCTGCATTATTTGATAAATTGAATGATCACAAAATGAAATTGAAAGTAGCTGATCCTAGCTGATATTGAAATACTAGGGCACAAATTAACAAGCTTCATGCTTCCTGTTTTGATGTAAAAAATAATTTGTGCAACTTCAAAAAATAAACTTTTAGCAAAGTCTTTCATTGCATACAATACAAGTCCTGCAGTTCTATGCATGTATTGATAAATTCACTAAAAATGAAGATTTCTTTAATATTTATTTAAATGATGTATTTTATTTCTCACTTACTTATTATGGAAGTTGTAAAGGTCCATGAGATTCCCAAAGATCTCTTCTTTCTTTTCCAGTAATTTTTCCGGAAACTCTTCTTTGCTGCCATCTTGCAATGGATCATGATAGTTGTCGATAAGGTCGCGGAGGTCACAGATATAATCCTCCTCCGTATCAACTAAGTCCTGGACAGCTTGTCTATCAATGTGAAATTTACACATCCAAGTTACAATGGAATGTTAATATACATTAGGTACAATAAGTTACTTTTGTGTTACTGATGTCGCATTTAACAGCCAGGCCAGTACATTTAAAATAGACTTCAGCGCATTTGTTTTCCGTTTTTGCTCTCTTCAAATATATTTCATTTTCTTTTATATTTCCTTCTTAGTTCTATTATCATGGTATGAGCTTTGTGTACCAAATTAATGAAGTAACTCCAAGTAGGAAAGTTTACCGTACATTTAATATTTAAGAATTTATGAAAAAGAATATCGGTCAGTTAGATATTGAGAATATTCATTGGAATAACTCAGTGATTTACTTATTAGGCGTTGATTTTTATGTTGTTACTTATTTTTACAATAAAACAAATCAGTTGTGGCACATTGATATCTTATCCAATAGTTTAGTTTGGCCAATGACAATGACACTTTTAAAAATGTTCTTTTGTGTGATGTTTTAATACTCTTTGTATATGGTTATGTATATTCCATAAGACTTAACAAACGCAGAAGAGACAGATGTTTATATGTATATGAAGGGAGATAAGCTGCCTTTATGATAATGCAACCAGACTAAATACAAAGCCGTTGATGTAAAATATATACATACAAAGGGAGGTAAGAAGATCTATATTGATACAAGGAAATGCTGGTGTAGACCTGGTTGACTTAAGATGTTAGTGGAATATCATATAATACATGATGTCATAATCAATACCTACTCACAAGGGCAGATAACTCTGTAATGTGACAAGGGCAGATAACTCTGTAATGTGCCAAGGGCAGATAACTCTGTAATGTGCCAAGGGCAGATAACTCTGTAATGTGACAAGGGCAGATAACTCTGTAATGTGACAAGGGCAGATAACTCTGTAATGTGACAAGGGCAGATAACTCTGTAATGTGACAAGGGCAGATAACTCTGTAATGTGACAAGGGCAGATACCTCTGTAATGTGACAATACATAGTTGAATGATCTTGGCTAGGAAAATTGACAGCATTATCCAAGACAAAATTTGATAATTCCTATTTTTCGTAATTTTTTTAAAGTATATTTACTTAGATTTGCTGATGGCCTTGGCCATCCCCTCAGGAGTAGGGCGGGCGTCTGTGTCTCTCCTGGACTGTAGTAGGGCAGCAGGTACATAACAGGCCTGAAACATTTATCTCAATATCAAATACAATATTCTAAATGTAAAACTTTGTAGTAGGGCCGCAGGTACATAACAGGCCTGAAACATTTCTCTGAATATCAAATACAATCTTCTAAATGTAAAACTTTGTAGTAGGACCGCAGGTACATAACAGGCCTGAAACATCCACATCTGAATATCAAATACAATATTCTAAATGTAAAACTTTGTAGTAGGACCGCAGGTACATAACAGGCCTGAAACATTTCTCTCAATATCAAATACAATCTTCTAAATGTAAAACTTTGTAGTAGGGCCGCAGGTACATAACAGGCCTGAAACATTTATCTGAATATCAAATACAATATTCTAAATGTAAAACTTTGTAGTAGGGCCGCAGGTACATAACAGGCCTGAAACATTTCTCTGAATATCAAATACAATATTCTAAATGTAAAACTTTGTAGTAGGGCAGCAGGTACATAACAGGCTTGAAACATCCACATCAATATCAAATACAATAATCTAAATGTAAAACTTTGTAGTAGGACCGCAGGTACATAACAGGCCTGAAACATATCTCTTGATATCAAATACAATAATCTAAATGTAAAACTTTGTAGTAGGGCCTCAGGTACATAACAGGCCTGAAACATTTCTCTGAATATCAAATACAATATTCTAAATGTAAAAGTTTGTAGTAGGGCCGCAGGTACATAACCTGAAACATCCACATCAAAATCAAATACAATCTTCTAAATGTAAAACTTTGTAGTAGGGCAGCAGGTACATAACAGGCCTGAAACATTTCTCTGAATATCAAATACAATATTCTAAATGTAAAACTTTGTAGTAGGGCCGCAAGTACATAACAGGCTTGAAACATTTATCTCAATATCAAATACAATATTCTAAGCGTAAAACTTTGTAGTAGGGCCGCAGGTGCATAACCTGAAACATCCACATCTGAATATCAAATACAATATTCTAAATGTAAAAGTTTGTAGTAGGGCCGCAGGTACATAACAGGCCTGAAACATTTATCTCAATATTAAATACAATATTCTAAACATAAAACTTTGTAGTAGGGCCGCAGGTACATAACAGGCCTGAAACATCCACATCAAAATCAAATACAATCTTCTAAATGTAAAAACAGAATTCTTCCTATGAAATGATTAAGATGTCTAAACATGTCACACTGATGTACATCACCTACAATGTATAAAAGCTGTTTATACTATGGTCACAGATCATACAGCTTTAAAGATTTTTTACTTTGAAACTTTTAAAATTTGTTCCAAATAGATTTCAGGATTTTATTTTCTTACAAATATTTTTTTTAAGTTGTTGTTTTTTTCAACATGATCACTCTAACACTATAGGTATTTTACTACATTTAAATGTAATTTGAGATAAATGTTAAATATGAAAAAAAAATACCTTAAAATTATTAATTATCATTACAAAAAAACAACACTTTAATTTTGAATCTTGAAAATGTTTCTGATTGCTTTTACCTGTTGTTTGTCGTCCAGTTTCCTAACTAACCAATGTGTCGGGACCATCTTGTTAAGTAACTCGATTACCTCCCCTGATTCAAGATGGACGTCGTTAGTGGTATCATGGTAACTAGCGACAACCATGTACTTCTTCGTGCACATCTCCTGTCAATGTTAAATGCTACATTCATTTTTCTGGCATAAATAAATAGATTTACAAACAATTGTTATCCATGTTACATCAAATTAAATACCCATCTTGAATTTCTTGAGATGATGCCATAGCAACAGTGACATCATAAATAAATAGAAACTTCAGGAAGACTATAAACCATCAGAGGTGACATTGAAGTAAACGGTACAATCAAAATAATAGGAGTATGAATCTTTTGATCTAAAGCATTTAAACTGGTGATTTTTTTAATTGGTGGGTCATTGTAATCACATTTTTGAAGGGAAAGGGTACAATTCTGTGCGAATCCAAAACTTATCAAAGATATATTTTGATATGAAGTTATGCGGTTTTTGTATAAAGTCATCAATGATAAACTAGCAATTACACAAATATCTATCTGAAACAAGAGCAAAGTTGATGCTGACTCTTGGAAATGACTGGAATTCAGCTGATTTTATTTCTGGATGTAAGTGCTCATACTTATTGGGCAGAGTACGTAATACAAATATTGTCGGGCTAATTTGTACATCATCAAACAATTTTTAGGGGTAATTGACAGATTTTCAATAGGTATTTTACAAGTATACACATCTTTACTGGAGCACTGATTTAAATAATGTCATATTGTTCTTATATAATCTACTGTCAGACTGTTCTTACTCAGTCAAACTGAAAGCTTCTTTTAATCCAGCACCTGTTGTTTACTCATAACAATATAATTTCTGTCCAAATGTCATCTATTTAATTGTAGATTGAACCAAATTTAATTATCTACAGTTAACTTGCAGTCATAGCAACTGTTAAAAAATATTTGAAATCTCCCTGATTTGATTGTAATGGAATTGTCCTAATTTTTGCAACTTTAGTTGCCATGGTAACGATCAAGCGAATATTAAAATTTTGTCATCTTTTGCCTATTTTCTGACAGTTTTTTCTAGAGCACAATCTTAAAATAAACAATGTTCAATAAAACAAAATATACTGATAATATATATCATGTATGTATAGGCACTTCATGCAGATGCATCTTTAGGATTTTGGGGCCAAAAAGGCACAAATCTTACATACAACATTGTTGTTTGACATTAATGGAATTACAGTAAATCACATTAAAGTTACAGAACTTGACATTACTCAGGTGATTAAAACATCAGGTGGAGACAAGGAAAATACTGAATTCACTGTTAGGATGTGTTAACACTTTACAATTATAGACAAAGTCATCACTGATTAGAGAACTTACATTATAATAGACTTTTTACTTACATCAGAATTAGACATATGTAGTTCTATAGCTGGCATCATTGGTTCTCCGTCAAGGTCACCATCGACAAGGTCAGCTGTGTCGCCATGGTAACGGTTTCTATGCTGACCTTTGACCTCACATGTTGATTGCTTTGAGTTGTCATCGTCTAACTCTCCTAATGACAATGACCCTTGGTCAAGGTCGTCCATTCCCAGTGACTTACTGAGCTTGTCCAGTGTGTCCTGCTTCTCCTGTCTGTCAAGGTCGTCTTTCTTCCCTCCAAGGTCAATGTTGGTATCTTTGTTCTTTTTATCTGTAGTGACTTTCTTTTCTGATGGTAGGTCATCTTCTTTCTTTCCATCCACTGACGCCAAAGTCTTTGATTTTTCTGTTGGTTTTGTAGCTACCTTAGGAACTGTTTCTGTTTTCACAGTTGTAACTGTCGCTTGTTCTGCATCACCCAAAGGAATACGGTCTTTTAGTCTATCAGAATCATCTTGCAGAAGTTCTTCTACAACAGGTGTCTTGGATTGGAGTTTTGGTTTGGCAGCGACTTTTGGAACTTTATCATCTTTAACAGTTTTTATTGAGAGACTCTCTGGTTCACCAAAAGGTGTACATTTGTTGTCTTGATTTTCAACATTCTCCACTGAGGATGTCCTAGATCCCTCTGGTGAATTGACACTTATTATCGTATCCTCTTTGTTCCCGACAGTGCTGACCGAACCTTGCTCCACAACAGAAGATTGTTGTAATGTATCTGCACGGTCCACAATGGTATCCTCCACAACTCCAGCTTCTGTTCCCTGTTCTGACTTTACACTCGCTTTCGCCAAGTCTTTTTTGTCCAATGTCGTTAGCAAAATAGCCTCCTCTCCATTGATAGGAAGGTTTGCATTCAAATTTTCTGCCTGTTCTTCAATGAATTCCTTAACGACAGGTTTTCTGACCTTATCTTTTGGTTTGGGAGCAGGTTTTGGTGGTATGTCTTCTTTCTTAGAGACAGACATCTCTATGTCATCATCACCAGCTTCAGGAAGGCATTCAGTCACGTTTTCCGTCTTACTGGAAATAACTTCCTCTTCAACCACAGGTTTTTGAGTTTTCTCATTTGGTTTCTCTGACACTTTTGGCATTTCTTTCTTCCCAAATTGATCCTTTGGAAGTTCTGAAGGCTCATCTTTTTGAAACTGATCTGTTTTAGATTTTTCCTTTTTTCCAGGTTTTGAAGACTTTGTGTCATTTTCACAGCTATTGTCTTCCGCTGTAGACCAGTCTGAAACATAAACGCCACGGCTGGTTCTGACAGAGGTTTCAATATTTCTTCAATATTTCACGGTTTGTTTGTTTTAATATCTTTCTTTTATGTTTTTTGTTTTGTATCATCTATACCTAGCCCGAGATACTCTGACCCTGAGTTATGCATTTTGTTGTACCTGTTTTATATATCGCTGTATAAAATTCACATATCAAATTACATTATTTTTTTCACATATAAATATGATATATGTTCTTGATTTTACTGACCTTTGACATCCACGTCAAATTTGACCTCTGATGACCCCTGTGAGTTGACTGCCCGACAGATGTAGTGACCAGAATGTTCCGGCCTGGCCTCCCATACAATCAGACACTGATCTCCCTTCTCCTCCAGTATCTCCACATCGTCTCCATCACTGAGTTCCTCCCCATCTCTCAGCCACAACACCTGGGGCGGGGGGAAACCTGTAAATATAAGGTATAATTTTGTTTTTCTTCAGTTTATGAAATATTACATCAAAGCGACCATGCTATTCTGACCGTTAAATGTACACTCAGCTGTTACTATCACTGTCGTAATATCCACACACAGTTTGAATTTGTGCGGCAGCAGATGAGACAGGTTGTTTGGTACTTTGATTTACATCAAAGGAATCGAATAATCTTACAATATGGTTGAATATATGGCTTTGAAGTAAAACATCACTTTCAGGTAAATGTAAAATATACATTGTAAAGGCCTGCGATTGGTCAGGGTATTCTTCTTTTTTTTTCTTCAGTTTTGCTTGGGGAGGCTAAAATTACGCATACGACAGTAAAGTAACTTCTGGATTATCGATGATGCCATACTTACCTTTTCACTTTAGAAATATTGATTACGGGACGTGTCTTCTATTCACTATCTTATCTGTTTTTGATACAATTAGGATCTGTGGTAAAATCTGTATTTAGATATCTACATCTTGACTCACCCTGGACAGAACACTTGAGAATGAGATCGTCTCCATCCTTGACTGCTGTGTTGGTAGGCTGCGGGGATGTTAACTCTGGTGCCGCAAGATCCCTATAGTGCAGAAATTTTACAATGAAAAAATGGCGGGAATCGACGAAACTGTCAGATAATGTTGAGTTACCTCCCCTAGAACATATAATTGGACTACTGGTTCTAAAGCATGACTACCCATGTTCAACAAGATAAGACTTCGTTTCTAGAGATTAGGCTTGTTTTACTATAAAGTAGACAAACAGTTCAATTATAAATCCATAGTCAGTTACATTATATGTTTGGTAAACGATGGAAGGTAGCCGGCTCGTTTAATGTCAAATTGCTGTTTATTGTATATGGCAATAATCATCTAAATAAACATCTCAAACAAACTGTAAAATGAGCGAGCCAGTACAATGCCGCTACAAAACACAGGTTATTCCAAAGGGTTCAGATGTCTGATCTGGTCAACATTGATAACAATAATTAGCAACTTACTTTTGTAATGTTCTTGGTGTCTGACGATGGACTTGAACTTTGACCTCCGACTTATCTGTGCCGTGTTTGTTCATGATGTGTAGTTCGTATGAGCCTGCGTCATCCCTGATGACGTCAGGAATGGACAACGTCCACTTGTGGTCATTCTGTACAATCTCCATCCCGTCAAACAGTTCGATTGGCTCTCCATTTTTGTAGATTTTCATACGTGGCTCTGGGGTACCTGAATATGAAATATACACGCGTTTAAACAAATGTACATGGATACATATATTCGTGTTAAATGAAATATGATTTAATACGGAAAAGCAAGGTGGTCGTAATGCTGAAACGATCATCACAATGAAAACAAATTCAAAACTAAAACAAGAGTCCGTAACGGCATGGTCGTAATAACGGGTGGTCGTAATAACGGGGTCGTCGTAATTACGGGGTCGTCGTAATAAAGGAATAATCGTAATGACCGATGATCGTCATAACAGGGATGTCGTAATTGCGAAATGGTAGTTAGAATAACGGGGTGGTCGTAATAGCGAGTTGGTCGTAATTGTGAGGTGGTCGTAAGGTGGGGTTTCACGGTTCATATGTTTGATTTATTGATACCTTATAATGTTCTTGTTATGTTTATTGCCAACCACACGCTATAAGATACTTATATACGACTAAGATCAGAAACTTTGTAACTATTTCCTGAAATAAGAAACATTCCATAAATGTTCAACCAAGCAATCGATCGAGTAAATCTACCTCATTGGAATAATATGATTTATTTTGAGTTAATATGAAATTATGTATCGCGGTTTTCAGGCATTCATTCGAAGTAAATAATTCCCATGCAGTTTATGTTACCAAACCTCGCTTATACGAATTTTCTTTTTATCAATTCAAGACAGAAACTTGTGATATAATGTCTTTTCAAATATTTCTACGGCAAGTAATTGGATTCAGGCAAGAAAAGAAACTAAAACAAAACCGCACAAATTAACAAAAATATTTACAAATCAACGTTCCGACCTACGTTATTTACAATTTCGCTCAACCTTATCAAAGTCAGTAGTATAGAAATGTATGAAAAACGGAAACAGGCAGGTATCCAGTAAATCTATGGAAATCCTATTTCTAGATGCAAATATTGTCGTTTATTAACGCATATTGGAACAGTTAAGATAACATTAGCGCGGTAGTGCTATTATTGTAACAGAAACAGTGAAATAAATAAATAAATAAATAAATAAATAAATAAATAAATAAATAAAACTAAAGTTCTGATCATTGCTTATGTAAAATGTGTACGACCCCTTGTTGGTTCCTGCTAGGTACAGTGTGTAACAGTGAAATTCAGATTGGGCGTACAACGTGCGAGAAGTTTAATTCATCTTTTCTTAAAACTTTTTCTAGAAACCAAAATTTGACGGAGATTATTTTTAACAGTGACCTTTGTTGTCGACCTCTGACCTCAATGTCAATCGTCGTTTTTTGTTATCCAAACTTATAAAATCTAATGATAACTGTTTAACATGAATCCATGAAATTTTCCACAAAATCCACCACTTTGTTCTAAACTTATTACCTGGAAACCAAAATATTCATTTTTTTGTTGTTGCAATAACCGTTGTTGTTGACCTTTTGACAAAAACTAAATTATCCAAGTTTGTGTCATAAATCTATTTTCAAATCATTTTCTGGAAACCATAATTTGCCAAAATAATCGATTGTCAGCACCAATGACCTTTGATCTCTCCGCACCAAGTTCAATACAAAGGTCATTTTTTAACAAACCATGAACGAGTAAGCGATGATAAAAATATCTCTTACCTTGTATTTCCCAGTTGATTTCCAGGTTCTGTCCCTCGTATATGGTGACATCAGACGATGCTTTCAAGATTCTGGGCATCTGGGCATCTTTCCCTTCTTTGATGTCTGCAGAGGTCGAAAAGGAGAGGACATCTGAGTCAGTGGGGCGTTTGGACGTTTCGTTGAGTTCGCTGTCGATCAAAGCATCCTTATTCGCAAGCCCGGTGTCATTGTCAGAAGGTGTTTTTCTTTCTGGTTCGGAATCGACCGGTTTTAGAACATCAAGGGCTTCGCACATCTCATCTTCGAAGTGAACAGATACTCCTCTCTTCTTGATAGGAACATCCTCGGCGATGGCTTGGCCGTAATGGAGCCCCGGTATATCATCCGGACTCTTATCTTTATCGTTGTCTGTAATCATTTCATCCACCAAGGAAGGAGTTCCATATTTGGTCTTACTAACTAGTCTAGGGTCAGACCCAACAATTCCATCTTGTGTTGTTTCATTTTGGCCTTCACTACCGGGCGTGTCATCATCATACTCATTGTATGTATACCCGACCAGAGTGTCGATTTTACCCGTCTGTCCGGCTGATTCCAAAAGACTATCATTTTGGGTGGATAGCTTGCCAACATGTCCTTGGTTAGTATTGACCAGATGGAGTTCGTCAGCGTTCAGTATACTCTCCACTTCATCTGTGTGTGACTCGGGCTGACGACCAGATCGGGCCTTGGCATGTCGTATGGCATTTCTGTCTGGTAGAGTATTAAGCGCGTGCTTGTTCTGACCCAGATCACCGACTCGATCGTCCACCCCTCGAATCTCGTCTGACCGTGACTCGTCTTGTTCAGTGGTCTGTAAATCGGATGGAATAACACCTATGAAAAACGTGTTGGAAAGTTCTGGTTTTGTGTCTTCAATACGTCCTAATGGTGACGGTTCCCCGCTGGACTTGTTATCGTCTGTCATCCAAGCGTCGTTCAGCGTCTTGATCTCCGCTGTCACTTCTTTTGCTTTTTGAATAAGTTTATCTTCCATAGTGTCCGTTTTCCCAGAACCCATCATTTGTCCTGAGGACTTCCTGTAATGTTCAGGTTCCGGTTTACCATTACGCATGTCATCCGTAACGTCGGGCATGATCTTCTCAATGGGTAAGGATTCTGGTCGTCTTGGAGACGGTGTGCGACGGTCGGCATTCCCCGCGCTCTTGCCAACTTGTTCATCTGTCATTAGATCGGCGCATTTTTCTTCACCAACATGAACGTCCGGCAGTGTTTTGTTGTTACGCCTCTTGGTCATATTTTCATTGTTATTTTCACTAGAGGCTGCATCAGAAGTCTTATTTTTACCAAAATATTCATCGTCGTCATCGCCGTATTTTGGTTTTGAAAGTCTTCTGCTGTATTTATCATCAAAATCTTTGTCTTTCTTGTTCACACCATCCACATCTTTGTCGTTAATATCTTTCATTGGGCCTCTTGGTTTTCTCTGATATCCTTGTTCCTTATCTTCGTCCAAATCATCGTATTTCTTTCTGTCCCTCTTGTATTTGTCATCGACATTGTCATCTGCCAAATCTTTCATTGAATCTCTTGATTTTCTCTGATATCCCGAATCCTTGTCATCATCCAAATCATCGTATTTCTTTTTGTCTCTCTTGTATTTGTCATCGACATTGTCATGTTCCAAATCTTTCATTGAATCCCTTGGTTTTCTCTTATATCCGGAATCCTTGTTATCATCCAAAACATCGTATTTCTTCTTGTCCCTCTTGTATTTATCATCGACAATGTCATCTCCCAAATCTTTCATTGAATCTCTTGGTTTACGCTGATATCCCGATTTTTTGTCATCATCTAATTCATCATACATCTTCCTGTCCTTCTTGTATTTGTCATCGACATTGTCGTCTCCCAAATCTTTTATTGAATCTCTTTGTTTTCTCTGATATCCTGAATCCTTGCCATCATCTAAATCATCATATTTCTTTCTGTCCCTCTTGTATTTGTCATCGACATTGTCGTCTCCCAAATCTTTCATTGAATCTCTTGGTTTTCTCTGGTATCCCAAATCCTTGTCGTCTTGCAAATCATCGTATTTCTTCTTGTCTCTCTTGTTTTTGTCATCGACATCTTTGTCGTCGCCTAAAATTATTGAATTTCTTGGTTTTCTCTGATATCCCGAATAATTGTCTTCATCCAAAACGTCGTATTTCTTCCTATCCCTCTTGTATTTGTCATCGACATCTTTGTCGTCATCCAAATCATCGTATTTCTTTCTGTCCCTCTTGTATTTGTCATCGGCTTTGCCGACTCCTAAATCTTTCGTTGAGTCTCTTGGTTTTCTCTGATATCCTAAATCCTTATCATCATCTAAATCACTGTATTTCTTTCTGTCTCTCTTGTATTTGTCATCGAGATTGTCGTCTCCCAAATCTTTCATTGAATCTCTTGGTTTTCTCTGGTATCCCAAATCCTTGTCGTCTTCCAAATCATCGTATTTCTTCTTGTCTCTCTTGTTTTTGTCATCGACATCTTTGTCGTCGCCTAAATCTTTCATTGAAATTCTTGGTTTTCTCTGATATCCCGAATCATTGTCTTCATCCAAATCGTCGTATTTCTTTCTGTCTTTCTTGTGTTTGTCATCATCTTTGTCGTCTACCAAATCATTCATTGGGTCTCTTGGTTTTCTGTGATATCCTGAATCCTTGTCATCATCTGAATCATCATATTTCTTCCTATCCTTCTTGTATTTGTCATCGACATTGTCATCTGCCAAATCTTTCATTAATTCTCTTGGTTTTCTCTGGTATCCCAAATCCTTGTCGTCTTTCAAATCATCGTTTTTCTTCTTGTCTCTCTTGTATTTGTCATCGACATCTTTGTCGTCTCCTAAATCTTTCATTGAATTTCTTGGTTTTCTCTGGTATCCCAAATCCTTGTCTTCATCCAAATCGTCGTATTTCTCCCTGTCTCTCTTGTATTTGTAATCGACATCTTTGTCATCTGTAAAATCTTTCATTGAATCTCTTGGTTTTCTCTGATATCCTGAATCTTTGTCATCATCTAAATCATCATATATCTTCCTGTCTCTCTTGTATTTGTCATCGACATCTTTGTCATCTCCTAAATCTTTCATTGATTCTCTTGGTTTTCTATGATATCCTGAATCTTTGTCATCATCTAAATCACCGTATTTTTTCCTGTCTATCTTGTATTTGTCATCGACATCTTTGTCGTCTCCTAAATCTTCCATTGAATTTCTTGGTTTTCTCTGATATCCCGAATAATTGTCTTCATCCAAATCGTCGTATTTCTTTCTGTCCCTCTTGTATTTGTCATCGACATCTTTGTCATCTGTAAAATCTTTCATTGATTCTCTTGGTTTTCTATAATATCCTGAATCTTTGTCATCATCTAAATCACCGTATTTTTTCCTGTCCCTCTTGTATTTGTCATCGACATCTTTGTCGTCTCCTAAATCTTCCATTGGGTCTCTTGGTTTTCTCTGATATCCCGAATCCTTATCTTCATCCAAATCATCGTATTTCTTTCTGTCTCTCTTGTATTTGTCATCGACATTATCACCTGCCAAATCTTTCATTGAATCCCTTGGTTTTCTCTGATATCCCGAATCTTTGTCATCATCCAAATCGTCGTATTTCGTTTTGTCCTTCTTGTATTTGTCATCGACATTATCATCTGCCAAATCTTTCATTGAGTCTCTTGGTTTTCTCTGATATCCTGAATTCTCGTTTTCATCTAAATCATCATATTTCTTCCTGTCCCTCTTGTATTTGTCATCGACATCTTTGTCATCTCCTAAATCTTTCATTTGGTCTCTTGGTTTTCTCTGATATCCCGAATCATTGTCGTAATCCAAATCGTCATATTTCTTTCTGTCCCTCTTGTATTTGTCATCGACATTATCATCTGCCAAATCTTTCATTAAGTCTCTTGGTTTTCTCTGATATCCCGAATCTTTGTCGTCATCCATATCATCGTATCTCTTTCTGTCCTTCTTGTATTTGTCATCGACATTATCATTTGCCAAATCTTTCATTAAGTCTCTTGGTTTTCTCTGATATCCCGAATCCTTGTCTTCATCCAAATCATCGTATTTCTTCCTATCTCTCTTGTATTTGTCATCGACATCTTTGTCGTCTACCCAATCTTTCATTGGGTCTCTTGGTTTTCTGTGATATCCTGAATCCTTGTCATCATCTGAATCATCATATTTCTTCCTATCCTTCTTGTATTTGTCATCGACATTATCATTTGCCAAATCTTTCATTAATTCTCTTGGTTTTCTCTGGTATCCCAAATCCTTGTCGTCTTTCAAATCATCGTTTTTCTTCTTGTCTCTCTTGTATTTGTCATCGACATCTTTGTCGTCTCCTAAATCTTTCATTGAATTTCTTGGTTTTCTCTGATATCCCGAATAATTGTCTTCATCCAAATCGTCGTATTTCTTTCTGTCCCTCTTGTATTTGTCATCGACATCTTTGTCATCTGTAAAATCTTTCATTGATTCTCTTGGTTTTCTATAATATCCTGAATCTTTGTCATCATCTAAATCACCGTATTTTTTCCTGTCCCTCTTGTATTTGTCATCGACATCTTTGTCGTCTCCTAAATCTTCCATTGGGTCTCTTGGTTTTCTCTGATATCCCGAATCCTTATCTTCATCCAAATCATCGTATTTCTTTCTGTCTCTCTTGTATTTGTCATCGACATTATCACCTGCCAAATCTTTCATTGAATCCCTTGGTTTTCTCTGATATCCCGAATCTTTGTCATCATCCAAATCGTCGTATTTCGTTTTGTCCTTCTTGTATTTGTCATCGACATTATCATCTGCCAAATCTTTCATTGAGTCTCTTGGTTTTCTCTGATATCCTGAATTCTCGTTTTCATCTAAATCATCATATTTCTTCCTGTCCCTCTTGTATTTGTCATCGACATCTTTGTCATCTCCTAAATCTTTCATTTGGTCTCTTGGTTTTCTCTGATATCCCGAATCATTGTCGTAATCCAAATCGTCATATTTCTTTCTGTCCCTCTTGTATTTGTCATCGACATCGGTGTCGTCTTCCGAATCATCATATTTCTTCCTGTCTCTCTTGTATTTGTCATCGACATTATCATCTGCCAAATCTTTCATTAAGTCTCTTGGTTTTCTCTGATATTCCGAATCCTTGCCATCATCTAAATCATATTTCTTTCTGTCCCTCTTGTATTTGTCATCGGCATTATCATCTGCCAAATCTTTCATTGAATCTCTTGGTTTTCTCTGATATCCTGAATTCTTCTCATCATCTAAATCATCATATTTCTTCCCGTCTCTCTTGTACTTTCCATCGAGATTGTCGTCTCCTAAATCTTTCTTTGAGTCTCTTGGTTTTCTCTGATATCCTAAATCCTTATCATCATCTAAGTCACCGTATTTCTTTCTGTCTCTCTGGTAGTTTTCATCGAGATTGTCGTCTCCTAAATCTTTCATTGATTCTCTTGGTTTTCTATGATATCCTGAATCTTTGTCATCATCTAAATCATCATATTTCTTTCTGTCCATCTTGTATTTGTCATCGATATCCTCGTTTATATCTTTCATTGAGTTTCTTGGTTTTCTCTGGTATCCCAAATCCTTGTCGTTTTTCAAATCGTCGTATTTCTTTCTGTCTTTATTGTATTTGTCATCGGCATTATCATCTGCCAAATCTTTCATAGAGTCTCTTGGTTTTCTCTGATATCCTGAATCCTCGTTATTATCTAAATCATCGTATTTCTTCCTGTCCCTCTTGTATTTGTCATCGATATTGTCATCTGTCAAATCTTTCATTGGGTGTCTTGGTTTTCCCTCATATACTGAATCTTTGTCATCATCTAAATCATATTTCTTCCTGTCCCTCTTGTATTTGTCATCGACATTGTCATCTGTCAAATCTTTCATTGGGTTTCTTGGTTTTCTCTGATATCCTGAATCCTTGCCATCATCTAAATCATATTTCTTCCTGTCCCTCTTGTATTTGTCATCGACATCTTTGTCGTTATCCAAATCATCGTATATCTTTCTGTTCCTCTTGTATTTGTCATCGACATTGTCGTATCCTAAATCTGTCATTGAGTCTCTTGGTTTTCTTTGATATCCCGAATCCTTGTCTTCATTCAGTTCATCGTATTTCTTTCGGTCTCTCTTGTATTTGTCATTGCCATTGTCGTCACTAGAATCTTTTGAGTCTCTTGGTTTTCTCTGATATCCCGAATCCTTGTCGTAATCCAAATCATCGTATTTCTTTCTGTCTTTCTTGTATCTGTCATCAACATCTTTGTCATCTCCTAAATCTTTCATTGAGTTTCTTGGTTTTCTCTGATATGCCGAATTCTTGTTGTCATCTAAATCATCGTATTTCCTCCTGTCTGTTTTGCATTTATCATCACCATCTTTGTTTTCGTCGTCGTCATTTGAAATTTGCTTTCTCTCTCTATCCCGCTTTTGATCGTTATCGCTGGTTTCCTTTCCTGTCCTCAAATGTGGTAAGTCCTGGTCTAAATCATGTCGTTTCCTTTTATTGCCGTTCGTCTCATTTTCTTCAATACATGGCTTGTGTGTAAAATCTTTTTTATCATCTACATTTTCGTCTGGGTCACTATACCTGCCCTTTGAATCCGTGATTCTCTCACTGTCTTTGTCAGATTTCTCATTAGACGACAGACGTAAGTACCCGAAGGTTTCGTCGTCAAAGTCGGTTGTAAAATCAGTTGTATTGATATCAGAACTGGAATCAGCTTCCTTCGAAACTCGAGATTTCCAGGAATATAAATCATCATCTACATCAGATCTGGGAGTAGCTTTTTCTTCGCCGTAGTTAGTTCGCCTGCATGGCGACAGACTGGCCTTGTCGTGGTCATCATCATGACCAAAGTTTCGAAACCTTCGACCTTTCTTGAAAGCATCAAAATTATCCTCTGACCTCTCTCGTCTAGGATCCGCCCTCTCGTCATCGCTGTACAAAACGGATGATCGACAGCTTTCTAAATCCCCGTCATACCCACTCTCGTAAGTCTGCGATCGTCTGTTGTATCGCGAGTTTCTATCATCGTCGTCCTCGCTATCGTTCCATCTGTCCTTGTCGTGTTTGCCGGGCTGACGACTCGGGTAGTACATATGGTCCTTTATTCCTTCGTTTCGATTTAATGCCAAGTCATCCTCTGATCCTCCCGTACGTTTAGTTCCCCTTCCATACTCTCCATGACTATCGTCCCCGAAGGGACCACCTTTTCCATGTTCGGTATCGTCATTCTGTTCTTTTCCTATTTTCCTCCATCCATCATTTGTATATCCTTCTTTGTTATTGGCGTGATTAGCCTCTCCAATCCCGGTTCCAGCTTGTTTGTCATTGCCTCTATTATTGAGTTCTGATCTGCTGTCTCTGTTGTTTGCCAATGGTTTCGAGCTACTCTCAGTACTGGATCCATCGTCGTTTTGACACATGCTCTGTTCTACCTGTACTGACGTAGCGGATAAAAGATCTGGATCATTGTTATTGTCTATGTCAGAAACTGTTGTTATCCTGCCGTTTCTCCCATCACCATCACCGTTGTCAATTCCAGACTTTCCTGACGCAACAAGGTCTGTTTCACCTTTACGCCGGTCATCGTTCCCGTTAGTGTCCAGTCCTACCTCAGAAGGCGTTACAACATCAGGACACATCGGCGGTTCAACTTCAACTGACGCGAAATCCAACTTATTCTTGTCAGACTTTATGCGATTTTCTGTGTCTCCAGTCATATTATCTTTCTTTTGTAGTTTATTTCCAGTGTTTTCCGTGCCTTTTGTCTCTTGTTTTTTTCTGTCTGACTTTTTCTCACCTCCCTTAAGTTTGTCCGCTTTTTGATGTTTATGTCGCCTGTCGGCGGACGTTTTTCGGTGTCTGTCTTTACGAGTTGAACCATCCAGCTGATCGGACGCTCCATGTTCGCTGTCGCTAGAGCTATCCATCCAGTTATCGTCATCACCAAATCCACTGTCGTCTGTAGGCCTGCGAGATAAGCGTTTCCCAGCCCCGATAAAGTCTACAAGCTGATCCAGCACGTCATCCTCCTCCTCTTCTTCAATAGCTAACGCTTCTTCATCTTTCGTCGTTTTCCCACCTGCTGGGTGTTTGCCTGGTTCGTCATCGTCAATTGTGTCGAACTTGAAAGTTATGTTTTTCCCTCTGGATGGGCTATCACCTGTCCCATCAGACGATAGGTCATCGTTTCGCTTTTGGTCTTTGGTTGTACGGCAAGAATCCTTCCTACTATCATTTGGTTCTACTCCGACACGATCTGAAGAACGTTTGATCAACAACGAGTCAACGTTCGAGGAGCTTTCATTCGAATCAAATGGTCCAAATGCTGAGTCATCATGCCCCGTCTCAGAACCAATACTGGAATCGGAATGGATTCCCTCGGAGATATTTTCAAGGTTTTTCCCCTTCCTTGTCCACAAGTCAGAGACTTGTCCGATGTCCGTACCTACCGTGGATACGCTGCCATCCAAACCACTGTCGTCGTCCCCACCCATACTGGCTTCCATCTTCTCAATCATCCTCCTCTTCACCATATCAAAATCGTCATCGACCAGGCTGCCATTTTTCAAATTCCCGCCAATGTTTTCGATGAAGTCATTGTACCGAGTGTTCATGGTATTCTTATCTTCAGGTTCCATGGCCTCGTCCTGATTTTTCAGTCCACCAAATTCGAACTTCATCTTGTGGACTGTGGTCAATTCGTCCTCCCGCTGTCCTTCTATAACTGGAAGATAAAAAAAAATGTCATTCTACATCGTTCGCATGTCTTTAGCTCATGTTACTATCTCAATTCCGTCTTTGCATATTACAGAGTTACCTCCCTTTCAGGTAGATATCAATTGTGACGTCATTGTCATTTGTGCGAAAATCACGGTTCGTTCACAACGACATGGTTTCACAATCCATACCTTCCAGCAAAGGCAGATCGCTACGTAATATCCAAATACAGAATCTATAAATGCCAATTATAGCACTCATGACAAACACATGCTACTGTAGTTTCCATTGTATCTCGGTATCTATTTTCTATATTAGTTTTGTCTCGATAATGTTGATGTACATATTTTGGCACAATGAAATTAAAGCGCACACGATAGAGAACTTATTCCCACAAACGATCATAATTGATCTAACGTCATTGTACTCTAATTGATATACAGTTTTGTGAGAAAACAGCTCAAACCTTTTAAGGATGAAGTTTACCTGGTTCCTCATACATATGTAGATAAAATCAAAGATACATAATTTATTGATCATTATGCTTTGTTTTATGGAAATATTTTTCTCAAACCTACAGTTGACAATTTGGTCTGGAACGTTTAAGTTCTAACAATGTGGCCGTGCGACAACTACTGCTGGACCTATCCTTTTCCTTTACGACATCCTATGGACTCTTCAAAAATAATGAAATTTAAAGAAATAAAAACTCTACAGAAACAGAGAAAAAAATATTGATTTTCGTACAAATGTCGGAGTGTCCTGCAATTTGAGTAATCTGTTTTATAGGTTTTTTGTTTCACAGGGAAAATTATTATAACAACGTAAAAAGATTCGGTTTTGTTCTTATGAAATAGCAAACACTCTCCCATATTGGTACAAAGAAAATAAAAGTTTTTGAAATGCCATGGAAAAATGAAAGCAAATTATTCAAATTTTACACGGGGCCCGATGTTACAAAAGGAATACTATCATATTAAGTATAATTTAATATAACAAAGCACAGCTTCATCTCGATTACACCGCAATGTCACATTATATATATAAATTCTTATTTTCCTTACATTTATATTTTTTCTTGCTGGGTATCAATTTGGATACACGCCATGTGATAAAGCTGTTTCTACACATGCTATCAATCTTTCTACCAGTTCTACCAGTAAATAGATGCACTGTCATAATTGTAAGCACTTTTTAAAAATATAAAGGAAACAAATGAATTTCGTTGAGCAAAAAATATAGTATGAAGAGAATTATTTGGGTACAATGACCTTATAAATGACACAGTAATGATCACGATGTTTTTTCTTTTGTTTCTAATTACATGTATATTATATTAATGTATATTTGACATTTGCATGTACATATACGTAGATTTGGCGTCAAGAACGGCTCAAAAAACTAATTAATATGAATGGCCGCCCAGTACGTATACAATGCTTTGTATATTGATATATTGGATTAGTAATGGAATATATATCTAAGTAGGATTCATGGCATTTAATACAAATTAAAAGTACTTTGATTATCTCATACATATGTATAGTTGCCCTCAACATGAAACTCGTACATAAAGAAACGTTATCTAATAATATGATTTTAGTCACGTGTGGTATGCACAGTTTGAAATAGTGATAAGCATTTAAAATCTTGTTTCTATAGTTGCTATTTTCATTTTCGGTACGATATTTTTGTAAAAGGTCGTACATTAACCTCCTACATCGCCACGGTAAGATATATTACCAATTAAATGATACTACAAGGCACAGACAGAAGGGGTGAAAAGTTTATCGACTATTTATTGTCAGGCAGGAAACACTAACCGATAATTCCAAACATGTTTTCGTATCCTGTATTTAAGTGGATATTGAAATAGCCTATTCCTCAATCAGCAGGTGTTTATCGTCGGTTTACAGAAAGCAGATTTTGTGTGGTTCTTGTATTTCAATGTACGTTAAGATTCTTGAAGATAGTTACCAGTATTAATATAATTAACATTTATGTTTCATTCTTAATCTTCATGGAAGTTTTTTTTTATAAAACGATATTTGTAACCGCATTCATTGTGGAATTATCTGTTTGTGTTGATTAGAATTTAGAGAAGCCCTAATTTATATCTATAAGAAATTTGCAATAAATGTATTTTCAACAACGTGATGAATGACATTATTACATTCAAATATCTAATCGCAATTTTCTTGCATGAAATGCGTGAACGGAAGATTTAGCGCTGAAATTGTTATTATCTTAGCATTAAACTATCATATAGTACGTTTCGTCGATACAGATGTCACCTAACGTTGTAGTACTATGCGATGACATGACGTCACGGTTGAAATAATGAAGCTAGGTCTTACATAAGCATACGCTAACATTGTTTGTAATACACGTCGTGCGGGGTAACATCGCTGATTTTATTATACCAGTTACATTATCGTCGAATATTTAACCATTGAACTATTTGCAGTTGGCAATTATGAAAGGTTGAATGCCAATTGGAGCGCGACAAATTTAATTAGGCGCTCAATGTAGTCTAGAAGACATTCATCCTCCAATATTTACAGACTGAATGCAGTTAAACGCATCTATTATGTTACGTTTAACAAAATGTGTATGTCCATAACATAGATTTTAGGTTCGTTTGTAAATGTATAGACAATGTGTGACAATGCATGGCAGACGAGTCTAATACATATACTGGTTGTCCAGTAGGATTGACACTGACACCTGTACGGCACCCGCAAGATCATTAAGCCATTTTACTGATTTGTTTCTGTATTTTTTCGTTGTTGGTAATAAATCAGGGTTTTATTCACTGTTCAGGTGTCTACGTGTAAGATGATAGAATCGTCCTTAGTAACATTATATTTTATTTAATGTCGTGATAGTGACATCAATGATGGACAACCCTGATGGTCGCGGAACACCGTTGATATCACTTCTTTCAATGAAGTCGTTCCAAATTAGATTTACAGGTTTTGATGATGAGAAAGCGTGTTCATCAGTTTACCAGGCACGGTAAATGGGAAACATTAATGTGTGATACTAAAATAGAAATTGGCAGTGCAAAATTTATGTTATCAAAAATAGCATCTATAAATAACCCAGGTTTTAACATCTGGTGCTACCGCCAATGGTCGGTGCAGCCATATGATAAACGCTGTGTTTGAAAGATAGCAGTACAGAGCACATCTCTAGGCTATTTATACTTCAGGATAGCGTGGTTTATAGCGAGAATGGTTGACGCCACGGCTCCTTCTCATCATAAAGATGTATAAAGTTTTTGTTGATTTTTTGTTTTAGTCGTTATATAACATGTCCAGAAGATAATGTTTAGTTGTTTCCACGGGTTGGTGTTTTCTAGGTTTTTCTTTTCAACAAATGAGAATTCGAGAGAAGAACTTTCGTAATGACCAGAACTGTATACCTTGTACATTTCCTATTTCATAACTATTGGTATATATACTGTTACCGTTTTATTTTATTATTACAATCTTAAATATGAACACTTACAATATAAATCTTACCTGGACTTTACATTTGAAATTGAAAACGGCACATTTTGATGTACGAAGTAGAATTCATTAGAGTTAAACGTGCCTTAGCAATCACCTCTTTATAAAGACTACATGTTTAAATGATACCGCCTTCTTGGGACAAACATTGACAAGTCAATTTTGATACAGCTGACTTTTTTCACAGAGTTTTATCTTGGCTTTCTTTTTCTTTAACTCTTGGACAGTCTTTTTTTTTTTTAAACTTTTTGTGTTATTTACTCTGCGACATTAATTCGGAATCAATAGTCTTTACGGACATTATTACATTTATATACAATTATTCGCATATCATTTGAATTCGCCTTTAAACACTCCCGTGAAATCAAGCGAAGGTTATACCGTAAACACATACTATATCGTGAAATATAGTGACTTACAGTAAACATGTTTGAATGGTTATATTTATATTAAACAGCCAAAGGTACATGATATTATGTTTTGTTCTGGGTCTCGAGTTCGAATCCCAGGTCGGGTAGGTTTTCAAGTTATTCAATTTCTATTTCAATGTCTTCATGCAGCTGAAGGACCCCATCGTGGTGTGGTAGCTAAAAAATCCCAAAACAACGGAAAATAGACGATGGATAACAAACTATACATGAGAGGAAGCATACAATGGTTCATAAAACAGTTACATATCTACATAATTACCATGGCAAGAGAGTGCATTTAGGTATAAGGAGTTTCTGAGCTAGAAAAAAAATCTTTGATAAATTTTAATAATGAATCATTTGAACGTATTTAAGTTTATTATACAAAATCAAGTTTTTTTCAGTCACTATAGGATTTGAACTAGTGAATTAGCCGTATAATTTAAAGTAATTTGGATATTTCGGAAAATAAACATTCACAAAATGTAGTTGTATTCGTTCCCAATGTAGTGGTATTCGTCCCCAATGTAATTTATCGCCACAAAGCTGGCAGATTTACTTACGTCCTCGTTATATTTGGTGAATATTGAAGGTACTGGTTCTTAACTTTAACTTGCACAAAGCTTGCATCAGGTCATGACCATAACGTTACACAATAATAACAATGACGAATAGAATATTTTAACAGTACATATTTTAGCAGTGATAATACCTTCGCGATTTTTGCGTGACAGACCTCTTGCACTGAAACATGAATTTGCATATTACTTTATGTAGGTCGTTAGTGTACATGTAGCAGTTATTGCAAATACGCCAATTCATCACTGCACTAGCCTGTCCAAAGTCAATTTTACCTTAAAATTGTATATATTTTGCATATATTTGAAAATAAATACGCATAAATCCCTGTACCGAGACCTGCTTATAAAGTATAGCCATAATGATTTCCAGACTACATTATTGGTTCCAGTAAAGTAGAATTATTCCCCCAAACGTTATCTTAAAGGAACACTTTGAGGGTCTATACTAATTACATACATCCATTGATCTGTACGTGAGTGAAGGCGGTGTACTTAGATCAGGTAAGAATTAGGTCATGAAACCAGAATAGTATTGCTATAAACTTCGCGTATACAATAATTCGCCTTTGAATCCATAAATTCGGGATCACGGCTTATCCTGACATAGTGCAATTCCTCGCAAATGATTTTAATTCCTGTTCCGCTACGAACTCTCTCGAAAACAAAATGGTTTTCATAATCATAAGTTAATAAACAAAATACAAATGAAAATTAAAATTATGGGGGTTTTTTTTAAATAAAAAGAACAAACAAAAGTTACCTTGGACGTCGCTGGTTCCATTTTGTATTTAGAGAAACTGATACTATTGACTGCTCTAGTTCATTATCTTTACATACATTATAAAACTGTTTTTTATCGACTTTTATGTATTGTAATTGATCTCGTCATATTTATGACAATCAGATATAGGTATAGAGTTATAATCTCCCTTTATTATTCTGACGTTAACAATATAAATGGCTTTGGTTTTTTTGGAAAGGACATATTCAACTTAGATCTTGCCGCACGCAGAGATTCGGTGATTACTGAACGCACGTACAATCAATAAAAATACGACGCATAGTGAAAGTGAAAAGATGCGGAACGCATACTTGAGATATGGAGTACATATTTACATGGAGTCAAGATTGTCCAAAATAACAACATTAGTAGAATCAGAACGTGATGAGTAATCTGTATTGGATTCCTATGTAAAGAGTGTTTTAGTATACGAGGTATGTTTTATTATCAATGATATGTTCTCCCTGATGATGTACACCCTAATGTGTCAGCATCATCAAAAGAACGGTATCATCAAGGTATTTTTTCTAATGATTCAACATGAACATCGCATTCAGATTAATAAAGAATTTTACTTAGTGTAATTTCATTTTACGTGATACACGTGCGTATTTAGGCGGGGCTAGTATCAAGGGGATTTGAAATCGATTCAGTATTATGAAGGAATATTAGTGACATCGGAATTTGAAAATAGATAAGTGATGTAGTATTATGAATTCGGAATAAATAATGTAATATTATAAATTCGGAATAGATATTTTATTATCACAAATTCGGAATAGATAATTTATTATTATAAATTCGGAATAGATAATTTATTATCATAAATTCGGAATAAATAATTATGTACTATAAGTGTTATCCCGATTTAAATTAGATAATGTAATATTACTGTTGCTGAGATGTGTAATAGATAATATAACAGATATGAAATCGATAAAGTTTATTGGCCCATATTTTCGTATTTATATTTTTATTAAAAATCAGTGAGCACAAAGACAGACCGTGTATAACATACATGTATGACGTTTTTTTAAATGCCCTATTCTTGTTAAAACGATACCAGTGGATTAGTGTTATCTGTAAAACTGAAGTTTTCCCGATTAACAATCTACAACAATCACCGCCTCCTAGACTATTAGTGCTATCAGGCTGATCGGTGTTGGGAGAAGGTGTCAGCATGATGTTTGGAGCTGGATAAAACATACTGCATCCCATTAGTAAAATGTAAGGCTCATGTGTGCGGCCTTGACTTATTTTACACACTCAAAACCTTCACCAGGGAAACGATGAGGATGTTACGTTTTGTTTACCGGGGTTGTCTAAGAAGTCAAGGGGTCAAGGTTATTCTAGATCTCGTTCTCTTTGTAGCGATAGAAGTCAACAATACCATATTGTATAACCGGCTATTTTCGCGAGGATTCTATTTTCGTGGCTTCCCAATGTATTGCTATGGTTACGTAAAATTAATCAATGATTGATAATTGAATTATTAATATATATCATTACCTAATATACCTATATTGTGAAATTTTAAAACCGCTAAAAGTTCAATTACTTAGACCAAATCGCAAATAAACGTAACCGGCGAAAACAACCAGCTAGACTTGTACAGTATCTGCTGTAAAGTCACTTTTACGTCACTATTCAAGTTAATCATTAAATAAAATTTCTGTCCTCCAACCTTAACAGTAATTGTTTGTTTGTTTGATGTAAGGACGGCCTCCCACGTATGCGGTGTGTAGCGTATATATAGTGTGAGGTGCGTGTTTTGGGAGACTGCGGTATATTGCTGTTGTGTCTTCATATATAGTGGAACTGTTGCCCTATTTATAGTGCCATATCACTGAAGCATATTACCAACTCCCACTCCCGGTAAGCTGAGCGCTAAGCAGGAGCAGAAGCTACCGCTCTTATTGACTTTGGAGTGTCTCGGCCAGGGGACAGAAACCACAACCTTCGTCACAGGGACGAACGCTCAACTCAACACCAAATGTGAGGCGGTTCCAAGGGAGACGTCAGGAAGAACTAAGATAGTTAGGAAGAAGAGAAAAGATAAGATCCTAAATTTGTCGCCTTTTACAATCAATGCAGGTACATGTCTAACGCCCTACCCACAGGGCGCCTAAATAGTAAGAAATTTGACTAAGGCGTTTATCTGAATGTCTTAATGCACTATATCAACAAAGTATAAATACAATATGCTAGTTAAATGATAACTCAAATATCTACCCCGTGAAGATTTTTATGATATTTATGTGATCAATGTTTGACGTCATTTATGAGAAAATAAAAAAAAACCTTGGCGAAAATAGAGGAATATTTAAACCTTTGGCTAATGAGAAAAGCATGCCTTCTCGAAGGTGTAATACATGTGGAAAATTGTCATAAAACTCTTAGACTAGTAATGAAAGAGCATTTTTTCCAACTCAATCATCAGTGTGTCTATATATACATATATCTATTACATTTCGTGAGAGAAAGAATTTCTTTGTTGAACTCTTCGCTGGTAGATCAGAATCGTTAATTTGGGCTTACTCATTAGAAGGCCTTGTTAACTTGGTATAAGTAAAGATTGTGTTGGAGGTATCATCTCACTCTGAGCATTGTTAGCTTATCTGTAACGTTAATGCACATGTTTACGTGTTTTCCTGTAAAGTTACTGAATACGTTGTTTATTTAAAGAAGTCATTATTTATAAAATGTATTAATCATCACCGTAAATGCTCTCCTTGTCAACACAGTTATCTCACAGATGTTTTATCTATACTTGTATCAGCATCTGTAGTCAATGGATGCTTCATTGCAGCTTTCATAATACAATTATATGCAATATGCCTCTAGGTGAAATTCAGTATTGCAGCTTTCATAATACAAATATATGCAATATGCCTCTAGGTGAAATTCAGCATACATACACACTGCAATCATCAAGTACATGTTCAAATTAAAACAGCATCGTAAATATCGTTTGATCGGGGGTTATTTTAGCGATTGCGCGGATTATTTTCGTGGTCACTGTAATTGAATTCTAAAAACGTTAAGTAAGGGGCATTGTACAGTAGTATTTGTTTTTCCATTCCCAGTCAGGATTGCCCTGCAGGTAGGGCATTATAATTGTACCTACTGCATGATCGTAAAAGGCGACTAAATTTAGGATCTTATCTTTTCTCTTTCTTCCTACCTAACATTCTTCTTCCATGGCACCGCCTCACTTCGGCCTTCTGTTGAGCGCTCGCCCCTGTGAGGACAGCTCTGGTTTCTGTCCCCTGGCCAAGACACACCAAAGTCTATAAAAGTGCCGTCTGCTCCTGCTAAGCGCTCAGCATACTGGGAGTGGAACGACTGGTTCGCCCGTTGTTAGTATAATGTGACCGGGTGGGTGTGTTGCATGTGTCTTCGGCGACATGCTTCAGTGATATACGCTATAAAAAATGACCAGAGTTCTACTTTAAAAGACACGAATATACCGCAGTCTCCCAAAACACGCACCAAACACTTCGAACACGCTAAACATCGCATTAATGGCGGACCGCCAATATATGACCCTATCAGTTAATATGACTTTAAGTTAATCAAACAAACAAACAAGCCATTCCCAGTCAATATTGTAACCGGTCCAGACCGGGGCTCTCAGAACCATGAGCAAGCGGTGCTCGCTGTTGCTTCACTCCGGTAAATAGATACTGACATTCATTCCCACAACCACACAATGACGGATTATGCAAATGTGAAATGCCCATATCCATGTATCGTCACAATATCCCTATAATATGTTAATGTGTGTATAGATAGGGTCCCTAGATGTTCGTTATAAACAAGTGTCACTGTTAAACTTCTCTTATCTAATAATTAATCTAAAGGCAAAGTTTTTGGTGAGCGCAGTTATCATAACGTGAACAATTGAATGTCCTCGTTTTATATCAAACTCATAAAATTATCTATCCGCTAAAGTAACCGGTTATACATGTACAGTATGCTTTATCCTTGTAAGACAGCTGTGATATCAAGAAACAAACCTAAATTTTAGATAGTTCGAAACCTTGCAAATCTCACGGATCAAGAAATGAATGTATAGATCATATTACCACAAAAAGGGCAAGAAATGAATGTATAGATCAAATTACCACAAAAAGGGCAAGAAATGAATGTATAGATCAAATTACCACAAAAAAGGCAAGAAATGAATGTATAGATCAAATTACCACAAAAAGGGCAAGAAAGGAATGTATAGATCAAATTACCACAAAAAGGGCAAGAAATGAATGTATAGATCAAATTACCACAAAAAGGGCAAGAAATGAATGTGTATATCAAATAACCACAAAAAGGGCAAGAGGACCACTATAACAAGGACACATAAAAATAAATTCCAATTTCTCTTGACTGTAATAAATGCACTTTTAAACATGAATGTGTGACCACTGTGCTACCTGTTGATGATAAACTTACACGCCGTTACGTGATCTGGAATATGCTTTGAACCGGAATTGGAGCCCGTATGTGGTTCTGATGCCATTGATTAGAATACCACTTGCCGGTGGGTTGCTCAATAGCTTTATTGGTAACAGATGCATTTTATTCATACTATCTACACGGTGGCTATTTAAATACACTTGAATTTATTTGATTTTAAATATTATCGCTGGGAAATGAATTTCCTTTTGATAGCATCTTAAGACTTACAACATTGAAATTTCATTATGGAGAATGAAGGTTGAGATTGTGTTTACCAATTTTGCGATTTTCATATAAAACACTGATGTAGATTTATTATCGAATTCGTTTCCGTTCTTATCTTCTGGAATATTCTTTCGTTCAATGCCGTACAATGTGACATTCATACAACAGAGCAATCTCTCTTACAATGTCGTACAATGTGACATTCGTACAACGGAGCATTCTCTCTTACAACATCGTACAATGTGAAATCTTACAATGGGACATTCTCTCTTACAACATCGTACAATGTGATATTCGTACAACAGAGCATTCTCTCTAACAACATCGTACAATGTGACATCCGTACAATGAGACATTCTCTCTTACAACATCGTCCAATGTGACATTCGTACAATGGAACATTCTCCCTTACAATGTCATACAATGTGACATTCGTACAATGGGACATTCTCCCTTACAATGTCGTACATGTGACATTCGTACAATGGACCATTCTTCCTTACAATGTCGTACAATGTGACATTCGTACAATGGGACATTCTCCCTTACAATATCGTACAATGTGACATTCATACAACGGAGCATTCTCCCTTACAATGTCGTACAATGTGACATTCGTACAATGGAGCATTCTCCCTTACAATGTCGTACAATGTGACATCCTTACAATGGGACATTCTGCCTTACAATGTCGTACAATGTGACATTGGTACAACGGAGCTTTCTTCCTTACAATGTCGTACAATGTGACATCCATATAATGGGACATTCTCCCTTACAATGTGTCATTCGTTCAACGGAACATTCTCTCTTACAATGTCGTACAATGTGACATCCTTACAATGGGACATTCTCTCTTACAATGTCGTACAATGCGACATTGGTACAACGGAGCATTCTCCTTTACAATGTCGTACAATGTGACACGCGTACAATGGGACATTCTGTCTTACAATGTCGTAAAATGTGACACCCGTACAATGTGAAATTCGTACAACGGAGCATTCTCTCTTACCATGTCGTACAATGTGGCACCCGTACAATGGGACATTCTGTCTTACAATGTCGTACAGTGTGACACCCGTATAATGTGACATTCGTACAATGGACCATTCTCCCTTACAATGTCGTACAATGTG